>WBMV01009293.1:12075-128448 GCA_013396655.1 Campylorhamphus procurvoides | reverse complement strand
CTCCCCATCACTCCCACGGGAGAAGGTGCGGTGGCTGGGCTGACGGGGCTCCTGCTCGGGAGGTGCTGGAGCACGGCAGCGGCCAGGCAATGTCCCAGGGAGGAGGAGGGCACCGGGAAGCGCGGGCAGGGAGGGAGGGCTGGCCGGGAAGCCCAAGCACACCTGGGTGAGCCGCACGGAGGCACCGCCTGCTGCCAGGGATGCTCCGCGGGAAGGCTGNCGGCACGCCGTGGCCGTGCGGGGCCGTACTGGGCTGTGCGGGGCCGTGCGGGGTCGTGCGAGACTGCACTGGGCCGTGCGGGGATGTGCTCGGCTCCGCCCGGCCCCGCCCGGCTCGGCAGCGCCCCCGCAGCTCTCCCCGCCCCGCAGCCCGCAGCGCTGAGCCCGGGCAGGGCCGGCGGGGGCTGGGGGTGCGCAGCCCCTCGGGATGCTGCGCCGTGCCGGGCGCCCTGGGGTGTCCCCTCGGGACCACAGAATAGCAGAGTAGTTTGGGCTGGGAGGGACCTTAAAGATCATCCAGGTCCAAGCCCCCTGCCGTGGGCAGGGACACCTCCCGCCAGACCAGGTGTCCCGGAGCTCAGTCCGACTTGGCCTCGAACAGTNCGAAGGCGAGGGAGATGAGAAGCAGCGGCAGCCCCACGGCGATGCAGGTGACGATCTTGTCCAGCGCCAGCTCCAGCCGCAGCCCTTTGTATCGCGTCTCCGGCGGCTCCTTCAGCAGGAAGTCGGAGAACACGTACTCGGTGGCGATGTGCGCGATGGCCATGGCGAGCACGGCTCAGCACGGCTCGGCACGGCACGCCGTGGCCGTGCGGGGCCGTACTGGGCTGTGCGGGGCCGTGCGGGGTCGTGCGAGACTGCACTGGGCCGTGCGGGGATGTGCTCGGCTCCGCCCGGCCCCGCCCGGCTCGGCAGCGCCCCCGCAGCTCTCCCCGCCCCGCAGCCCGCAGCGCTGAGCCCGGGCAGGGCCGGCGGGGGCTGGGGGTGCGCAGCCCCTCGGGATGCTGCGCCGTGCCGGGCGCCCTGGGGTGTCCCCTCGGGACCACAGAATAGCAGAGTAGTTTGGGCTGGGAGGGACCTTAAAGATCATCCAGGTCCAAGCCCCCTGCCGTGGGCAGGGACACCTCCCGCCAGACCAGGTGTCCCGGAGCTCAGTCCGACTTGGCCTCGAACAGTTAGAGGGATGGGGCATCCACAGGTTCTCTGGGCAACCTGTGTCAGTGCCTTACCACCCTCAGAGTAAAGAATTTTTTCGTAATACCTCATCTAAGCCTATTCTTGTTCACTTTAAAGGCATTACCCCCTTGTCCTGTGTCTGCATATCCCTGTAAAAAATTGCTTTCCTTCTTTTTTAAAAGCCCCATTTAGGTACTGGAAGGCCATAGTGAGGTCCCTGGAGCCTTCTCTTCTCTGGGCTGAACAAGTCCAACTCTCTCAGTCTGCCTTCTAGGAGAGGTGCTCCAACCCTCACTTGGATCATCTTTGTGGACTCTTCTGGATGTGGTCTAACATGTCTATGTCCTTCTTATGCTGGGGACCCCAGAGCTGGATGCAGTCCTCCAGGTGGGGGTCTCACGAGGGCAGAGTAGAGGGGTAGTGTCACCTGCCTTACCCTGCTGGCCACACTGCAGCTCAGGATGCAGTTGACTTTCCTGGGCTGCAACTATACACTGTGGGGTCATGTCCAGCTTTTCATCCATGACAACCTCCAGTGAGGGCACTCACAAGGAGGGCTGCTCTCAACAAGGTCTTCTCTCAGTCTGTTCTCATGTCTGATTTTCTCAGCTCAGGTGCAGCATTTGAATGGAGATATCTTGTGTCACAGTTTGTGTCCATCAGCTCAGGTGGTCTTACGAGGCACCATAAAGAAGAACCTGGCTCCCATGCCATCAGCGTGTTATGCTCCCATCAACTGTTTGCACACACTGAAAATCCACTGAGCCAGTTTCTGTAGGCTGGTAAGCCTTAGCTGTCTCAGCACACACCTCCCCACTCCAGTTTGACAGATGCTCCTAGCTCCTAACCTACCACTATGTGCTGAGATGTTTTTCAAACCCAAACTCTTTGATCATCCCTTCTCGGCTCACTTTTTGGGGGAGTCATGAGGTGCCTTCACCTTTAATAACCCTTAATTATTTTCCCCCTTGTATTTTTTCTGTTGGTTTCTGAACCTCTGTAAACTTGGAGCATCCTCAGCCCCCTCAGCCCAGCAGTCACAGAGGTGGCTGTCTGCCCCATGAAAAGCTGTCTCCAGTGCTGTGCTTTCATGCAGTGCACCCCCAGCTCATTGCTTCTGCCAAAAAGGACAAACTGTTCCCTTCTCCACTCAACTTTCCCTTTTTAAAACGGCTATCCTATCTGCTTTCAGTTTTCCTTTCTATTTTTTCCAAGTCATAATCCAAGGAAATCATTTCTCATATGGAAACTGTTATACAACACTGATTCCTTTTCTTGCTCTTTCTCTGCTGGTCTTTTGCTGCTGTGTCCTCTGCTGGATGGGGCTGGGGGATTTGACTCATAATCCATTCAAGATGCCTCAGGCATTTATACTTATATAATGATACTAAGTGATTTTCTGGTTTGCTCTGTTCTTAACTCCTACTGATTCCTAGTGTTGAATTGCCCCTCTGTCCACTAAAAAGCACTGGAGCTAATGTTACTATTAAACTATTACAAATAAAATCTCATTTCTGAGATGCTTAGAGAGTATGATGCACATAAGGCTAGGACTGCTTTTTTTCCCGAGTACTACTGTAAATGTATCAGAACTAAATTTTGTCCTTTTTCACTCATTTTTTCATACTACATATACTTAAGACTATCCCCCAACTTGGTCACTCTTTTCACAGCAATTACAGAAAATAGTGAAGAGCAAGGATCCTTGTAGCACCCCATGAGTGACTTTCAACATGAAATCTGAAAACTTTTTAATCAGTTAATTAGCCTTCATGGATTCTTCATCTCATGCTGATTTCACTTCCTTAAGAAACTTTAACTACAGACCTTCTCAAATATCTTATGGAAGAGTAAGAAGGCTATATTCATCCAAGTTTCTTATCTATGCACTGAGTTCTTAAAAACCGTCTCAAGGCATTATTTTCTTTGGAAAAAAAAAATAGAAGTTCTTTCATATTCTGTTTTGTTCCTTTGTCCTCTAGAAAGTTTTTGAAGGTTGATCTTGCATTTTTCACCTTCCAAGCTTTCCATTCTAGGAGAGTTCCCAACTGCTACCCCAGTTCATAATTCAGATTTTTCATACTTGAGGGCCTATAGCAATCTGTGGAGAACCTGCTCTGGTGACCTGATCTTTTGTTGATTTTGTTGCTTAACTCTGTTCCTGCTGGTGCTTCAGACCAACAGATATGCTGTCCTTTGACACACGTGTCAGGGCACAGCTGGCACAGGCCTGTCTGCACCAGGCAGGCAATGGTAAACTCAGTGCTTTACACTTTCCGTGATGCTTCAGGATCTCTGTGTTAGGCTGTGTCACCTGGTCCAGCAGCAGTGATGTCCTGGTGCCTTTTGGAGGTTTCGTTCTGGTTCCACAGCCACCATTCCAGCTGAGAAGCTGAGAACTGTGACAGGAGGTTGATACAAATAACTGGATTTTTTATTATCATTGTAATCATTTTGGTTGGCTAGTTTCTACAGTCAAAAAATATTTGTGACTCTGTTTCCAAAACATCAGGCACATTAGCTACCCTAGAAAGGAAGTACCAAATAATTTTCTTTCTTAACAGTTCATGTTTAAGTGAAAGGCTTTAATTTTATACGTAAACAGAGAGCAAATGTTCTGCACAGACAGACAGTCTTTTTGCACAGAACAGGAGACCCCAATTTTAATGCTTACAAAACAGGAAGATGAAAGGGCTTAGAACATCTGTTTTTGCCAGCTCAAATGGAAGACTTTGAGAAGGAGTTTGTGTTTGTTACTATGATATAAATTCTGTTACGGCTCAGTCCTGCAGTTCTACATCACATATGTGTTATTAAATGACTGAGGAAAACAAAGAGTCAAGAAATATCTGAGAGACATCGAAGAAACTTCAGCATATTGGTTGACTGGATTTCAGTGCAGAACACCATTAAGCTACAGTAAGAGTGAAGTGCAGTAAAGTTTTCTACATTTGCACATACTTTGAAATACAGAAGTGAAAAAAAAAACCACAACAAACCAACCCAGCAACTTGAATTTACATTCAAATCAAATTTGGATAAACAGTTTCACAAAGGTGTTAGTTCTGGAGTTCTTCTGCAAGACCTATAGCTGACATGAGCAGGCAAAAATAAGCACTATCTAACTTAAAACGAGCTATAAACATTCAAGTATCGCTAAACATGGCCTGATTCTGCCTGTCTTCCTTGCAGAGCACAAAGATCAGGCTCCTGATGGCTTCTTTACAGGGAGGGAGTGAGGTGCTGCTCAGTGCACCTCACTAGGGTGGTGGTGCAGAATCAGAATCACAACAAGCAACAATTACAAACTCAACTAACTTTCTTAGAGGTTGCTCAGGGCTAGATTTTTAAAGAGATTAATAAAAGCTGTTAGAAACTAACAGCAGGGGCACTGCTGAACCCATCAGGTGCTAAAATATATTTCTGGGTCCCTAAATGCCCTCAAAAATCTGTCCCTGTGCAGAGTTTCCTCATTTAACAGGGGAAAAAAAGAAGGAAAAATCACCTAAATGTTGGTGAATTCATTGAGCCAGACTCTGGGAAACTGCATGGACTTTAGTATTAACACCTGCTCCTTCAGAAGCCAACAACTTAAAACAGTCCCTGCTGGTGTTTTTTGCTCTGTGTTTCTGCAGAGAGCACATGGATGCCATGCCACTTGTTCCTTACTCCTGTGGAAATCCTGTGCAGCCAATGTGAATGCCAAGAGGTGTGCTGCAAAGCTCAGCTGAACTCCAGAGGAATGGAAGTGGTGGTGGGTGGTGTGTGACTCTCAGAGCTGAGCTCTACAGCTCATGTTCATTCTTGTGAGTGCTGGATATGGGGTAGGACTATCAGCAAGTGCCTTGCTCTGGGTTAATTAGCAGCATGTTACCTGGAAGAATTAGGTTAATGGTTGGACTCGATGATGTTAGAGGTATTTTCCAACCCTAATGATTTTAAGATTTTATGTTGTGAAATCCAGTGCGGCCCAGTGAATGATATTAAAAGTGGGGATTTACAAGGAATCTGTCAGAAGTGCACTTTTGTCACGCAGAGCTGTGTAATGGATCTTGTTTCCTTGGTGGGTGACGAGGCAGAAGAAGATTAATGCTGTTGACAGCAGAACAAGTCCAATGAAAAGAAAAGCTCCAAGTATCAAGCTGGTTTCTCCAGTACTCAAAGTTTTGCCAAAAAAATTGTCCCCTTTGCTGTCATAATCTGTTAAAAGAGAAGTTGATAATGAGAAATTCATGCATGACTCTGAAGGGTTTTAAAAATCACATTTTAAAAAATCCTTACTCTCTGCAGTAGTTCTATTTGTTGAAGTAGTTGCATTGTATGCTCCAGTTGTGAGTCCTCCTTTTGAAGGAGCTTCCCACTCTGTGCAGAGAAAGAAAAAAGCATAGTTAAGTTGAAAGTCTTAATAAATAATTTTTTCTCTTTTGAAAAACAGTAGTGCTGATTTTATGTAATTATTTCTACCTTGTTGATCTGATTAGAAATCATGATTAGATCAGCACAGCTGTTGCTCTGGGCAGCATTATGGGCAACATCCCCCTTCTCTGTAGGCATGTTACTTCACTATTTGCTGTAGTGATAGGATAAGGGCTAACTGTTTTAAACTGAAAGAGGGTAGATTTAGATTTGACATGAGAAACAAATTTTTTTATGGTTCAGTGGTGAGTGTGCTGAGGTCACAGGTTGCCCAGAGAAGTTGTGGATGCCCCATCCCTGACAGTGTTCAAGGCCTAGTGAAAGGTGTCCCTGCCCATGGCAGAGGGATTGGAACTAGATGATTTTTAAGGCTCCTTCCAACCCAAACCATCCCATGATTCAGTTCCACATTTGCTCATTGTTTTGAAATTTCATGGCCCACATGAGTATGTGGTGTAAAATAAATTCACTTTATCTGAGGAAGGAATATTTTGGCTACATTTGGCCATTACATTTTTCATCCTGCTGCTACATGGTTACAGGTATCAGGTGTGCTGGCTGGCACTGTTGCACCCCTGCAGAGGAGTGTAGACAGCACAGTGAGAACCCAGGCAGGACATACTGGATCCAGATGTTTAGTGAAGTTGTGTGAGGTAAAGAGGCTCACAAAGTACCTTTGGCTTCACTCCCTTGTGATGGAAGGTACCAGCACCACTCCAAAGGTTTGCCAACTTTTTTTAGTCAAGTGATTGCCTATTTCTTAGGTAAGATGAAAAGTCATTTTCTAGAGTATCTTTTACATCAGCTGATCTCTGCCTTTGCAGGGAGGCGCTCAGATATCTCTGTGAGTCGGCCATGGTCACAGAGAAGAGCCAGCAACATGCCACACCGCGTGACAAAAGGGCTGAAAACCAGCTTTGGAGATGTTTTCTGCACAGCCTGCAGATGACTAGTGGTTCATGGATTGCCACTGTCTCAGAGGAGCACTGTCTCAGAAGGACCAACTGTTTTTAAGTTGCAGAGTGCAGCAAAGATTGGTGTCTTTGCCACACCCTGGGAGTGTTTGTCCTGTCTCTAGAGGATGCTGACTGGCCATGGCAGTAACATACATCTGATTCCCACCAATGTGCAGCGTGGGTGACATTAGCTCTCTGCCTTTCCTCCCCACCTTCCATCCAATTGTGCTGCAATACCATCTCTGAGTCCTAGGAGGTTTCTGATACTGCACCTGATTTATTGATGGTGTAGGTTGTCTCCATGCCAGCATGGATGTGATCGGCTACGTGGCAATGCAGAAGCCATGTCCCAGGGTTTTCTGCTACGAGTTCAATGGTCTGAAAAGTCCCAGGGAAAAGGTCATACACATCTCCTCTGTGGTCCTTATCTGTCTGTGGCAAGACAAAACCAGAGAGTTGCCTCAAATACCCCACAGGTACTGAAATATTTCAGGTAAACCTCCAGCTCCTCAAGACAGATCAAATGCTTCTGCTTGTGCATTTCTGATGAGCCTCATCCAGGAAAACTGCGGTCTGTGGATGCCCCTCATTTAATCTGTTAAATAACAACAGGAGAATCCTCCTAATGACTGCAAGTACTGGATGACCACAGGAATTTCTTTGAAAGACAAATTGTTTAGGTAGTCCTGTCAATGGCAAGCTGTCACAACATATAGGCACACTCTAAGCAGGCATTACTCTTTCTAATTTCATCCCTGTATTTACCCTTATACCCATGGGAAAACATGTATTTTAACCCACCTACACAATGTCCTCTAATAGTGCCCTGTATTCATGTTTCCTAACAGGCTCAGAGTTACAGAAACTTTGCAAGGATCTGATTAATTTTCTATTTCCTTCACATGCAAAACTCCCACCAACCTCAGCATCAACCCAGAGCTCCGTGCCTAAGGTACAAAACCAGGCTGGAACTTCTTTTCTTTTGTTTTCAGAATTTTCTCATCACACTATAAAGGTTTTACTTTATTTTACCAACCTTGAAGATGAAAGTCTGTGCGTGGAAGTGAACTGTATGGATATCCACTTCATTGCCCATTCCTATCAAATACCAGTTTGTCCTATCACCTTCATTCATTGTTAGACCCAGGAGACTGTTATAAATCTTCCCATTGATTGCTGGAAGAATGACAAAATAGGGATGATTAATGACTGGGTGTGGTATGGGTCATGATAACCTCCACTTCAGGCACTCTTTTGACTTTCGGGGAAAAAGGGCTGCTGAGGCAAAGAGGGGGCAGGCATGTGTTATCAGGGCAAGGGCTCTACAAAGTGACCCACTGCCATTGCAAGGAGACAGTCATGCTTTTGTTTCTGTTTCCAAATCATGCAAGTATACATCAGCAAACATTTTTCTGTCCTGAAAAGCATCAAATTTTTTGTTTGTTTGTTTGCGGTTTTTTGTTTTGTTTGGTTTTTTTTGTTTGGTTGGGGTTTTTTTAACTGGTTGAGATTGAACTCCTGAACAAATAGGTTTTATGCTGAGTATCTACAGGGGAAAAGAGGAAATAGAATTGTTGCCCAAAATGGGTACCACCTGTAGAAAGAGAAGTTTGCTTTTCCAGGGCTGTTCATGTCCCCATCCAGTCTGTTCTGTCTGACTCCTGGGCTTCTTGCTACTACAGGTGCAGTTTTAAAATATCATCCTTATGCTCCTACAGGACAAGCCTGCAAGGAACAAGACTCTCAAATGGCAAGGGAAGTCTGGCAGGCCAGCCTCTTCCCAAGTGTATAGGAATAAACTATCTTGTTAGAAACATATCTTGGCTGGGCCTCATGAAATCCTTTTGTTTCCAGCATTGAAGTTTATGAAGTTGTCACATGGTTAAGTAACTGCAGGCTAAGTCCAAAGCTTTCCTAAAAGGGCTATGAAAAATAAACCTCTGTCCTCTTGGCTGCAGCCACCGAGTCCTACATACCATGCTTGCTGTTGCCTTCTACAAAGTTCTCAGTGGAATTAAAATCATCAGGATTCTTATGAAGATATGTTTCAATATTTTCTTTCAAATACCAGGATTCGTTTTCATCAAACACCATAAACAGAAGAGTAAATTCACGATCAATGTCTTTCCTTAGACCTCTTTCATCTAGAGTTCCTTTTCTGCAAACTACAAGGGGCCCAATCAGACCACTGTATGTGTCCTGAAATAAAATAAATATATGTATTACAGATTCTCAGTTCATGCAGTTATGAAATAAATACATAAATAATTAAAGATTAAATTCCTTTTTACTAATAGATGAGGAAAAAAATCAGTACTCTGTCTGATGAAAATTTTCTTTATCTGCATGTCTCTGTGTTAGTTTACCAAAGCAATGCCCTCCAGTAGTCCCTTCCAGCCTTACCCATTCTGTGATTCTGTGATCTTGTGTAATGTTTTGCCTTCTCCCAGAATCCCTTCAACTATTCTTTAAGGAGGAAATCACATTACCATGGTGAATCCCTTGGAATTTCGGTAGATGAAATTACCCAGGCATGTGCAACTGTTATCAAAGAGGACAAAGCATCTAGCTCTGTAAATGGCCCTTCTAGCCTGTGGTTCTCTCCCAAATGAGAAGCAGAATCCTTTCAGAAACATTATGCAAGGCGGGATGCTTCAGCCAAAGCAACGTAAGCTTTAATGGCCCTTTCTTGGTTACCTTTACAAAATTTGCTGTTGAATAATAAACCCAAGTGATACAGTTTGGATCTGTTTCGCCGGGACCGGATCGTTCTGGGACATTCCACCTGTAGGTGTTTATTTCTCCTGAAACAGACAGAACGATTTTACCATGAGCAGCTGGATATTAGAGGCTTTGAACAGTATGTAACTCAGATCTGCCACCCTCCTCGTCAAAAAATGATCTGCATCAAAACTATCTGTGGAAGTATGTAGGAATGGGATATAAATATGATTCTGCCTTCCCGGAAGTCGGTGAGGTTCCAGCGGTGTAAATGAAGGCAGATTGCCTTGGGCAAGATCTGCAAGCAATACCAACAACAGTGACCTCTAACTCATCCCAAGCCTGCTCCCATGTGGACACAGGAGACATGACAGTAGTGTTTCCAGTGTTACACCTCAACTATCAGCACCAGCAACATGGTGCAAAGAACAGAAAAAAGGAATCATATAAATCAACTTTTTTTGTCCCCATGTATTAACCAAAATCCAGCAAGACAGCTGTTGGTTTATATTTGGCCATGAGTTTCTGTGTGGTTGTACTGTACTGACACAGCTCTTAAAGGAAAGAAATTTCAGCTTGCAAAGAGGTTTATTACATCAGAATTTCTTTTCATTCAGTTTCACACAATTACTCACAAACACTGTGAAAAAAATTGCATGGGTGTTGGAAAGCAAAGGTGTGTACATTTTGGATTGACTATAATACTTGGGTTTGAGTTTCAATTCCTACTAGAATGTAAAACCCAACATAAAAGTTGAAGTTCAAAAAGTTCAATGGGAATTTTTCTATATAAAAATATCAATGCTGTGAGAACTATTTTTCACTATTTTCCTCACTAGCAACTGAAGTATATTTGGTACACTTTTTCAAGGACTTTTAATTCATATGACAGGTACATTTTGCATTTTACGCATCAGCTTTGACAGCAAATGTCAATTCTGTGTAGCTTAATAGAGAGGCAGAATTAATATTGCCATCTGCAACTCTACCACTGAGTTTGAAAGTTTTTAAACGATTGTTAGATGCTGGAGCCAAATGCAGCACTGTCTTACACTTCTCTTGCCTTGATTATGGTCCAGTGATATTACATTCCTGTTTCTATCCCTGATAGGAATGAAGGTTCAGTCTTTGCCCAAACATGCTCACTTGATCAAGAACATACATGTATAACAACTCAGAATAATAGCGGAGTAAACACTGAGAGTATTATGCTTGGGTCAACATATAGGTGTGTGCTAGCTTGAAAAAGGGACTATCATTCATGTGTTAAAATGCTTTTATATACAGCCTTGCTAGCTCCAAGAAAAGAGATTAATAAATTAAAAAGAAAAAAAGAACAAAAGAAAAAAGTGCCTTACCAGGTAGGGTAATTGGTGTCTCAATCTGTTCTTCACAACCCACTTCTTCTATACCATGTGCACTGATTGAGTAAGGCCTGCTGGCTTTGTTCTTAAACACGATGAGCACAGAGTCACTGACCTCGGCATGGAGTAACGGCCCTAAATTCAAACAGAAAATGCTTGTGATTAATTCTCCTTTTCTGATTTCAGTAAACTTTCAATAGGTTGGACTAGGAGCGGAGCCAAGGGTTTTCGCAAAACCCTTGGGCTTTTCTACTCTTTCAGCAAAGACATCAGAACTGGTTTCTTATTTCAGCTGATGGAAAGTTCCATATATACAAATAATGTCTTTTCTTTTTGGACAATGAAGAGTATTGTTCACTCTTGAGGCAGGTTTTTGGACAGCTTCTTTTTAAGGAAAATTTCTGTGAATGGTTTTTATATTTTTAAAAAATTTATTTCTTAAGCTAGTAACTGCCTTTTTTTTAAAAACTATGTTTTTTACTTTTGTACTGCAAAAAAAAAAAAAGGAAACATCAAATATGTTCCTAGAGGGTGTTGTCCCCAGAGAATGGCATGAAGCTCTGTCAGGGGAGCTTTGGGTTCAATATTAGGAAAAGGTTCTTCACCTCGAGTGTGGTTGGGCACCGGAACAGGCTCTGCAGTAAAGTTGTCACACCACTAGGCCTAACAAGTACATTGTTTGGACAATGCTCACAGGCTCGTGGCATGATTCTTGGGGCTCTCCTCTGCAGGACCAGGACTTGAACTTCAATGATCTTCCAGCTCAGGATATTCTGATTCTGTGACTGCTTTATGACTAGTTGTTGGCCACTTCTCACTCCATAAAAAACATACCTGATGGTTATTTTATGATGTGTAAAATTATGTCTCGCCCAATTGCAAGCACAAATCCAGCCCCTTTATATTGTCTTAATCTGCTTACATGTTGCAAGCTCTGAAGCTAAAGTGAATCCTGGAACTGCCATTTTAGCATCCTCCCTGTTAGTACTCCTTAGGAAACTCCTTATTCGTGTTCAAGAATTAATTATTTAATTTTGAAAGAATCTTTACACTCAGCAATTGTATAAATCATCTATAAAATCACTGATAACCTGGAACAGGCATCAGTGTTCTTTGTTTTCCATCTTAATAAATCTGGGAAAACTAGTTATTGGAAAGCAATCCACTAGCTAGTCAGGCTTGGTCTGTGAGATGTGAGAGCTACTTACCCAGGATTTCCAAGTGTTCTTCCTCTTCTGTCCTCACTTTGCGATGTGTGAAGTTGCCATTTGTGTACTCTCTGTAAACCACCTTCTTGTATTTTGAACCAATCAGATCTTCTGCTTGGCTCAGAAAAATATGTCCATAGCTGCAAAATAAAAAGGCAATAAAAGCACTGAACCTTACACTCCTAAAAGCTAGTAAGTTTTGTGTTATTCGCAATAGATTTGCTAAGAATATACAGCTTGTTTGAACATGATGATCAACGTGAAGCCTTGAGGGATTTTAAACAGCAAACAATGGGTGATAATCCTCACTAAATGCACACCTCCAAACAGGTAAAGCTGAGGATAAGTTGCACTCATCACAAACTTTTGGAAGTTCCTTCAGCAGAGCTGTCAGAGCAGAGGTGGAGTTCAAGATAAGAGTTCAGCCGCTCTTTCCAGCTGCTCTCCGATGAAAGATACTGCCTCTCCCTGAAAACCTGCATCGTCTTATCACAAGGGCTGCTTTCACTACCTTGGCTGTTAGTCAGCCACAGGATAATGATAATCAAAGCTTGACCTTCAAAAGCAAATGCCATCATCTGAGATAAGAGAGAGCTGCTTTACTCTGCCCTCTTGCTGCTGCGTACTGTGCGGGGCTGGATGCTTTCCCAGCATGACAGTAAAGTGAGAAATGTATTTTCCCTTCTGCACCTGGAAGAGGATGCTTTTTTGTGCCTTCCATGTTTATGCAGACACCCACAATTTGTTTCTGCTCCCATGGGATCCCAGAGGGCTTACTCGCCAGCAGGGGACACTCGCCATCTGCTGCATGGCAGAGCATTCACCCTCTTCTGGGAGCAGCTCTCTCTCCTGGCAGCTCATCTCCAAGGTGCCCCCGGCAGGGGAGTTGCAAGATTGGCTCACAACATACTAAATAAAAGCTAGAAAATGCCCCAGGGATACTGCTTACTGTAGTAATGGACTGTATTTGCAACAGCAGCCTTTGAGAGTACTGGTGTTAATATTTTCTTTAAACTCGCTTTATTACCTGTGACTCTTTGAGCATATTTTTCACAGATTACTCTTCCTCTTTACAGGGATCAGTTTCCCAGGTGTTCTTTTTAAGTTAATTTTTGAAATATGTTCCTTGTTACTTTTTCTTTCACTAAAATGTTCTCAGGCCCCCAGTCTATGCAATATGATCTGGAACATGTATTTTCTGTACGCATTTTTGATTCCTTAGCACAGTGCAGTGTGGACGTGATTCACTGGCAGGGGTTACTACGTTCTGACCTTTTCAGGGAAGACAGGGACTGCCACATTGCAGAGAAGAAGGCTCAGCACCTCCCTCATTCATCAGTACTGCCTGCAGGGACTCAGATCTGGGACAGGTACCTGGGTTTCTCCTATATGAAAACCAGAGCATGGGAATGGGGAGGCTGGGAAGAGTGAGGAAGAGGATAGTGTTGGGGAGCATCACTGTAAGGCTGAGCCAGGGCTGAAACACACACATGGATTTAGAGACTTGAAAGCCTTCTTGAGTTCAACAGCAGTACTAGACACACTGAGATGCAAACATTTGAAACAGGTGCCTATGAACTAGTCTAGTCAGAGAGGATGTGACTTTCTAAATGTTTTCTCTTATTTTTTTCAGCAAAGAGTTCCTCCTAAAAAGTACAAGGCTGGCTTCATGAAATGATGCTTCAAAGTTTCCCATCCACTATGAGTGTGTCTCATGCCCACAAGTGTTTTTTCCTTTGGGTACCTTTCCTCATTGCTGCTGATGTTGTAAATGTTTGGTGCCGAGCTCTTGTTTGAGGCATAGTCCCACTCAACTTCCTCTGCAGCGAGGTAGTAGAGCCTCATGGCTCCGTACTGCTGCTGGGCTCGTGTGGTATTGCGGCAGCTGCTGACCTCGTAGAGATGTTTCATCCCACCGACAAAGTGGTCAAAAGTCCTGCAAACCACTTTGAATGTGCCTGGAAAGAAAAGCATGTGAGATTTAAGCAGTTAAAAAAATTAAAAGCAGCTTAGCAAATTAGACCCTATGTATGTACATCTCTGATCTGTCCTCGGAACTCTTAATCTGTGATACTGTATGGAAAGTCAAGCAAGCGGATGTTTATATAGTATCACAGAATGTTTTATGTTGGAAAAGACCTTCAAGATCATCTAGCCAACCATGAACCCAGCACTGCCAAGTCCACCACTATACCATGCCCCTAACCACCACATCTACAGTCTCTAAGTACCTCCAGGGATGGTGACTCCACCACTTGCCTGGGCACCAAGTTTCAGTGTTCCAATGTTTCACAGTGTTCCACTGTTTCAGTGCTTGACAACCCCTTCTGTTAAGAAATTTTTCCTAATATCTAATATAACCCTTCTCTGACACAACTTGAGGTGTTTCCTCTTGCATTATTGCTTGATCCTTGGCAAAGAGAACTACTCCCTCTTGGTTTCTCCTTCAGGTAGTTATAGTGATAAGGTCCCTCCTGAGCCTCCTTTTCTCCAGGCTAAACTCTCCCAGCTCCCTCAGTCCTTCCTCAGCAGATTTGTGCTCCAGACCTTCCACCAGCTCTGTTGCTCTTCTCTGGACACAATTCAGCTCCTCAATGTCTTTCTTGAAGTGAGGGGCCCAAAAGTGAACACAGGTTTCAAGATGTGCCCTCGCCAGTTCTGCGTACAGGGGGACAATCACTGCCCTGGTCCTGCTGGCCACACTATTGCTGATACAGGCCAGGATGCCAGTGGCCTTCTTGGCTACCTGGGCACACTGCTGGCTCATGTTCAGTCACTGTCCACCAGCACCCACAGGTCTTTTTCTGCTGAGAAGTTTTCCAGTTGCTCTTTCCCCCAGCCTGTAACCCTGTGACCCATGAGCAGGACCTGGCAGGACCTGGCCTTGTTTTGCTCCATATGAACCACTAGCTTGCTCCATTTTTTCTCAAAAAATACCAAAAATTACTTCTAACAATTTGAGTTTGATTGGCTTGGCCAAGGAAACTCTGAAAAGCAATTTATTAGATGTCTGGCAGCAGGAACAAGATTGCCAGTGAGCCTTCACCAATGCTGCCTATGCTACAGACATGCCCATGAGGAACACAAGAAGACTTGGAAGGAAACACCCACTGCACTATTCTGTAAAAGCATGGAGAGACATGAGCTGTGTTTCAGAGGTGCTGTTTCCTTGTCCTTGACCACAGAGCCACTGTAGCAGCCTTTGCTGCAAGGAACTCTCCACTCCGACCCTGCAATTGTTCAGTGTAGTCAGGCTAATGGAGGCCTCTTTGCAGCACAGACACAAACCCACTGTACAAGAATGCCTGCTTATAACCATTTCTTGATATGCACCTTTATGGTGTAAAAACAATTGAGTTAACCTGCAGCTTTCTGACCCTTTGTACTCCCTCCACAAAAGGCCAAGCCACCATGGGCTTTATTTTTTTTAGCTCTGGTGGTCAAAGGCTTCAGTGATAGTGGGAGCATCTTTTGACATGTCCATGGGCAGATTTTAATACTCTTTCTCCTTCCAATTTACTCAAGCAGAAACTGACCACTATGTTACTCTACACAACTCCACCTGCTAGCACTCTGTGAAGGAGGAAAGCACTTTCACAGCTGGTCAGCATGTGAGTCAGTGATGGAACCAAAATTAAAGCCATAGCTCTGTCCAGAGCAGATCTCAGTCCATTCCTTATGCTTCTAGGGCGAAAGTGATCAAAAAGGTAAAATAACATGCAGCTAAGAAAAAGTCACATACATACATTGGTGATTGTAAAGAACTGATAAATCATTCAATTTCCCTTATTGCCAGTAGAAGGTTAGCTGGCAAAAATTAATAATTTCTTAGATTAGTTGTTTTGTGAGAGCTCTGCAATGCAGTTTCATGGCAGATTGTGGAAATGTTTGGGATATGCATAAGAAAAGTACCTTTTGTCTTATTTTGACACTTGCACCAGAGGTCTAACCCAGCATGTGTGCAACACCAACATCCTTTTCTATCAGGTGCTCCGGCCAAGGATGGCCCTTGGCATAGCCTTGCACAACTGTGATGACTGTTTATTTAAAGAGAGTTGCACCAATGTAAAGTAAAGTAACGTTGCAGTCTTTATTATGAAACTTATTTGCTAAGTCTCCTGCAAACAATTCACCCCCTCTTAGTTTGAAGTATGAATCACTGGATTACCTATGAGAATTGAAAGTATCTCTAATGTGTATGCTTCTGAAGAAACTCCTTAAGACTGACTATTATTGATAAGCTATTGCTGAAGTCCTAAGATACATTAAATGATGCTGACTATCCACATAGCAGTGAATTTGCTTTTCTAAAAATGCCTGTTTTGAGAATTATAGAAATTCTGTGATCATCCTCTTAGCTCTCTGCCTGCTGCTCTCTCTCCATTCCAAGGTCATTAGAGCCTCCACTCTTTGGTGTACATGCATATTGGATTCATAGCACCTTCCCAGAAAAGTAACCCAGCCTGAATTCTCAGCTGCACCAAGTCCCCACAGTCTTCAGGCTTTCAGGCTCCTTGTGCAGAGCAGAGCATCTCACTGACTATTATTTTGACTGAGTGGTCTCTGTAAGTGCCACACCACCAAAATCAGTTCATGAACATACCCACACGGTCTGGTTGCATCAGTGCTGTCCCCGATAAATGAGGAAACAAGGCCAGCCCGTCCCTTGTTGTCCCTCTCAGGTGGATGGTGTTTCCTTGAAAATGAACCCCATGCATGTCGTAGTGACTGCCCAGCCCGATGAGGTGCCAGGAGACTTTGTCATTCTTGCACATGGTCAGGCCTGGCAGATTACCATACAAGTAGCCATTGACAGCTGGGGGAGAAGGAAAGATCCTGGTTAGCAGCAGGTCCCCAGAAACTCACCTCAGAGCCTCCGACCACCTTCCCAGCAAGAGACTCATGGCTCAGCACATCACAGCATTAATTAAAGGGGCATTTTGTGAAGCAAAGGTAGCATTGGAGTACACCAAATTAATATCTAAATGTTATTCCTATAAACTTTGAGCTTCTACCTTTTTGCTTTTAGCCTGTAAAATCTTGTAAAGCCTTTTGCAGTAAGACAGCAATCCTGTGCTTTTCAGTGTACCTCCCAGACATCAGATAAATGTATAAATTAGGTACCTCCTGTCAGCCTAGAGAATGCATAACAAGGTCATTAAGGCTATGGAGAGAGACACAAAGAGTCTTTGTTATAAATTTATTTCTGATGGAGCCTTTTTATGTGATTTCAACCTTTGACTTCCACCTTTACTTCTTGAATGTATCTGTTTCTTTCACAAGGGTGTTATGAGGCTAAACCCACTAATCCTCAAATGCTTTCTGTGATCAATGTGTGAAAGATGCTGTAACAGAACAAAACTTAGTATGAGATCCATCTCCTAATGGAAGAATAAAACAGATAGGTCCAGAATGCACTAGGGTTCTCTGACAGTTATGTAGCCTCAGGGCTCTTCAGAAAACTAAAGCAAAGACAGGTTATGTGATTTGCTCAAGTCTGTCATGTCAGGGTTACCTTGGAGAAGATCTGTGCTGAAGACAGGTATTTACCTTCAGAAGTGATGTTTTAAAATATTATTGGCCATTCTCTTAGTCTTTGCCTCTCCTCTCCCAGAGGTGTTCATTGCCCAAGTGAGAGATGGCAGAGCAGAGCAGGTGGACCCTTTATTGTCTGAATCAGTGCCAGGGCCAGTGACAAAATTTAAAAGTAGTGCACATTGACTTCTTCTGCAGTTGATGCCTGTCTCTGGCATTATGTCTTTTTATAGACCTAAGTATTGTATCTAAAAGCTACTCTCTATTCCCTTTTTCCAGGTGTGGTATATGGATGCATTCATTGCTGTTATGGCTGGGGTTTCAACACGTGCTCCGAGGGCACCAGGGGCTGGCCATAAGATGACTGACATCTTTTCACCTCATTCTCCAGTGCACTGCAGTCGACTAGGAATGATGATAAGACCGACCAACACTTCTTCATAATGTGACTGAAGGAAAGGTATAATTAATAGATATTAGGTATTTCATACCATGCATTTTGTTGGATTCCTTGAAATCAGCATCATTTTCATCTACCTCTGAAGGATCTCCAGTAAATGCTTCAATATTTTTGTTCAGATACCAGCTGTCATTCTCATCAAAGATTGAAAAGAGGAGGTAAAATTCTCTGTCTATTCCTTTCTGTAGCCAAGAGAGAAACGAAGACGTTAAAAAAGTCTGTTCAATAAGAATGAACATTTATTTTTTTTAGCAAAGCTTTCTTTCCCCAAAAGTCTGAAGCTGCCTTCTTACTAAGTCTGTAAAGACAGGGATTGGCACTCTTCCATAAGCCAGAAGGATAAATATATTGTCCATTACTTGGAGTGAAAAAAGGCATTCATTGCATGAAAAAGATGGAAAAACTAGGGACAAACAAGGATATTAGGGAATGACAGTTTCGCCTTCTTAACATTCCCCTTAGGTCAACTTTTACCCTGAGGACTGACCTTTGTTTAATCTCTGCAAACCAAACTGGGAACTGGGCAGAATGCCCACATGGAAACCCACCACTGCACCACCCTGCTGTTAGGGACAAGCAGATGTTCCCGTTTGGCACCTGTGTCCCATCATGATTCAGTGTGTTCTTCCGACAGACCAGCAAAGGTCCCACGAGACCAGAGTTGGTGTCCTTGACGGCATCAGTGGCTGAGTAGTAGAGATAGGTCAGGCATGGGGGATCATTCTCTGCTGGACCTCCATTTTCAGGCACCCTCCACTTGTATGTGAAAGTTTCACCTGGCTTGACATGGGCTCCTGGCTTCAGATAACCTGCAGAGAGAAAATTGAGATGCACCAAGATTACAGGAGGGTTTTGTCTTCCTGACTACAAGAAGTCAGACAGAGCTGCTCATTTCTGTGGAGAAGCTCCTCCCTTCAACCACTGCTCCAACACCATCCTATTGTCTGGGCAGTTATGCCATGGGGACATCTCACCCGAGTCCTGTGCCATGGGGACAACCAAGCCCATTCCACGCAGAACAAGTTTAGCTGCTTCACCCAGACACCTTCCGACGCTGCCCTGGATTATCTGGATTCAATCAGACAAGACATGCAGACCTCATCCTGGTGCTTAAATGGCTTCCTCTGATATTTGTAGCTTACCTGCCCTATCATGAGATTTTTCTGTGGCACAAATTCAGACTCTGGCTTTTCATTAAGCACAAACAAAGCAATTACATTAGTGAGCAGAGCTGTAGCTGTGGCTCTTTAGAAATTCTAAACAACTCAGGTCTTGGTAATTGTTTCTTTTTGATTTTGAAGCAATGCACAGGAGCTTTTGTCAGCATCACCAGAGAGTGGCAGATATTACTGGTTTTGAAGGCTACTTTTACAGGATTTGGGCCATTGACTGCTGCCATACAAAGGCTGGATGTGGCACCCCTCATGTAATTTACTCACTGTAAAAGACTGTCCACAGTCACTCAGAGAGAACTTACAAAAGGGACTTGAAATTCAAAAAAGGGGTTAGCCCTACACCCTTTGTAGAAAAAAAGTGCTACATAACCTTTCTGGTCTCTGCTATGAGGAAGATCAAATCAGAGATTTTGTTTAATGCTTAAGCAGCTATTGTCTGGATTTTCCAAGCAGTCAGATGAGTCAGGCAGGAGCAGACAGCACTGATCTAATACTCCTCTCTAATACTGCAAGAGAATCCTCTTAAAAACTTAGGCACAAGTGAAAATAGCAGTATTATGTTTGAAGACATACTATTTGCTGCAAATTGCACTAGAGAGTACTGCTTCAACAGTATCTTATACTACTGGATTTACTCTGCAGCAGTGTTTAAAAAGGAAAACATTGATTTGCAATCAAAACCTCTCTGAGACTGGACAAGTGTCAAATGCAACATGGAAGGCACAATTGAAAGAAACATATGTCTGCAAATATCTGTAGATGTCTGCAGGTTTGTTTATGCACAGCATTTTCACATGAATAAGCTGCACTCAGACAATGCACAGCCTTTGATAAATCATTTTGCTTCAGTGTAAACCTACAGCCCCTGTGGGACTTCTACATGTATACACTTGTACATATAATGGAAATCAAAGATACAAGGGTCAAAAGAGGAGGAGAAGAAAGGACAGAAAGATTGTTGATGAATCTGGAGTCAGGTTCCTCTCCAAAGATCCAGAAGTGTGCAGATCACATGGCTGCTGAATTGTAGGTTTTGAGTTGATTTTACTCCACACCAAAGTGTGCAATACTGACGGGCACTATTACCAGGGAGTGTTAAATGAAAGCACAACAGGACTGTGAGCAGAGGGAAGCTGCATTTCCATCAGGGAACTGCCTCAGACATGGGTGGCATTGGGATCTGTGCAGATAACTTCAAGATGAATTCAAGCCAGTTTTTTTTTTTTTGTGTGTGCTTTGCCTGCTGGCAAATTTGTTGAGTTGCAGAGTCAGCGACTAGAGAAACAATTTAATAAAGCTTTTTGCATTGATTTTATTGTATGATGAGTTTTACATGTTGACCTAGTTCTCTTAGCACAGTTTTCAAAGGAGGGATTATGTCCCATGAGTTTCTTTTTGATGTGTTGTAGTGGAAACAAAGCAATTTACGCAACAAGAAAACTACCTCTCTTTTCAGCGCTTTAAATGCAGCAATAACTTTTTCAGAGACCACAATGATATCTCCATGTCATGGATGGGATTCAGTTCACCTTAACTGAGCCATCCAGACTTACTCCATAACACAAACTCTGGGCTTCTGTAGTGATGGAGACAGAATCAGATCTCCAGAGTTTGAACTACTGTCTTCTAAAACAAATGTTCAAAGTAAATGGGACTTCTCACCCTCTGCAGAATTTGTTTCTTGTCACTGACTGTAAAAAGTACCTATCAATTAAACATGACATTAAACATTTCATAGTTAAACTTAGGGGATAAACATCCTCTCCTTACACAAAATGAGAAGAAGACTTTTGAAAAAGCTTCATTTCAGTGTTTATGTATTTATGAGAATTAGTAAGGATTATCAGTGCTTCACATTCTGAGGCAATTGGATAAAAATTGCCTTTGATACTGACTGTCCTGACAGTAAAGCAAGGGCAGTGCCTGGCCTAGATTAGAGAATTGGGAGTGAAGCAGCCCAGACCACGTGGATAGCTGTATCTAAAGACTCAGCAGGGCTGTCATGCCAGATCCTAAGATTCATAATCCCAGTGCATATCCAGAGGAGATCCACTGATTGCAACGGAGCAGTATTAGATTAGAACTAGTATAAATTGGATTGTGCTTGTGACTTTTGTTCAACATAGACTTCAACTACTTTTAGACACCGTGTCTGGCACATATCCAGGGGAACAAACACATTTGCAGACTGTGGAGTCCCAGGGTTTGTCACATGTGTGGTAGGCACAAACTAATCAAATCATCCCTTCTGTGCCTTAGCACCCACAAAAAGGGCAATCCTGCAGAGCAGCAGCAGATTTTTAGATTCAGGTATTCTGGATGTGATGATACAGTAGCACAGTCAAAACTTACCATCTAAGTAGGGAGCACCTTCCGACAGCTTGCTGAAACTTACGCCATGGGGCATAATGCTGTAGCTTCTTCTGGCTTTGTTGGCAAAAGTAACTAGCACTGTATCTCCCACTTCAGCTTTTATGACAGGGCCTTAAAAAGAGTGAGGAAAGCTATTGGAAGAACTGCTCTCTAATGTATTTCCGCCAAAACAAGAGGGGACTGCATGCACTAAATTCCCCTCTGTATCCAAGTGGTTCTGCATTCGGATCTGATGTAATTGACAGGATGAGAAAGTATTCACTGTACCAAGTATTCCCAGGTGCTTCATGTCCTCTGACCAAGTCTTCTTACTGAATGTTGCATCAGTGTATTCCACATAGCGAACTTTCCAGTATTGCCCTCCTATTCTGTCAGTCCCTTGTGTGAAATATGTTGCAGATTCACTGTGGAATTAGTAAATCAGACTGGTTAAATAATTGGAAGTTCAGGTGGGACCCTTCATTTCAGATAAAGTTATTACTCCAGACATGGGAGAGATGACCCACCAAGTTACTAGTTTGCATATGCTTTTCTAGCAGACAAAGAGAGATACTACTTGTTTGATTAGTTAACAAATGAGCATTCTTTGAGCATTAGACTTTTATGTTTAACCCCAATTTACTTAGGGAGACATCTGCATCAACTTACGTTAGTGCAAAACTCTGCTCAATGTGTCTCTAATCCTTGTTGGCTTTCCTGGGAGATACTGCAATGCAGTTTGTCTTCATCAGTAATAACAGTGGGGAAAATCCTACCATTATGGCACCTCTGAAATGCACTGATTAGAAGTGTGAAACCTGCCTGAGTCGCCTCGACAAAGGGTCATTAACTCTGTTAAATGTGGTGTACCTTACTGGGGCTCACTTTCTCCATGGACTTAATAGAGCAAGATAAGCGCTTCCAGAAGGCAACTCCAAGCATCACAGTTATGGATCTAACTTCCTGGCAAGGTTGTGTAAATCCATTCTTCCCTGCCCCTTTCAATTAAAATTAATAACAGTGCAGGACCTAGCCCTGGTGAATCACTGGGGAAGTCTCACACAGGCTGCTGAAATTAGAGCACAACACAAGAGGACAGGAAAGCTCACCTGCCAGTGGCATTCAAACCCTGCCCAGTGAATTTATCATAACCGTCAGGTCCATAATTCCAGAGCACTTCTTCAGCAGCAATATAGTATCTTCTCAAGTGACTGATGGGTAAAGGCTGAGACAGGTTTTTTTGGCAGATCTGAACATCATATAGTGCCTCCATGCCACCTAGGAGGAGAAAGAGTCTGGAGACAATCCCTGACCAGCTGCAGAGTCAGCAATCTCATGGATACAAATGCACATTCAAAACTCTCTGAGAGCTACATGGCTTAGAAATAATTACTAGAGCAAATTTCTATTTTGAAAGACGTTTTCTGCCCGCACTGGGTCAGGTGTCAGCATCCTTCTTTTGCAAGGTGGTACCTTATGCCATAGGTGCAATCCACTAATATCAATTACACTCTTTTGGCTTATTTACTCAATTGCGCAATTTGCATAAGGATGGTAGAATGATTTTGGGCATCAGAGTGCCTCTAGAAGTCTGAAAAATGGCATAATTTCCCCTTGAATTTCATTGAAATAAAGGCTGGTTATTTCCACTAAAGGTATTTGTTGCTTGCAAGAATCAAGTCTATTTTGCCTGATGCAAATCCCACTGAAATCACTGTGCAAACTCTCAGAAGTAAAAATTCTACCAATTTGTCTCTGCTGCGATAATTACACATTGCCCACTGCAACAAGACCTAGTTTATGATATGTGCTTTTGTAATCTCGCACCACACAAGTATCACAACATCACCATCAACTTCATTCCTTCAGCTGGCATGATTTTTTTATGTGTAAGTAGTTACCCACAACAACAAGTGGTGATGAAGGCCTTCTCACTGCTCATCAAAATCTCAAGTTTACATAGAAAGCGTGGTGACAGTGCTGGGTCTAGCAAGCCTTCCTCATATGAATTACACAGTCGAGTCATTAGTACTAGCTAAAGATTTGGCCCAACATGTTACAATTTCCACTGGTGACTAAACTCATATTCATAATGTTCGTGTGATGAAATAGTTTCAAAGTGTTTCAAGGTCACAAAAAAAAAGTGCCAAATCCTGCTTTCCCTGGAAACATCTCCCACTTTTCTTTTCCAAACACAACCGAGGCTGGAACTCCTGAAAAGATGAGGGAGATCTATAGCAGCGTACCTCGTAAGTGCTCATTAACCTGGCACGTTATCAGCCACCTCCCAGGGCTCCCGGGAGTCATCTCCGCTGTGATGAATGTCGCTGGGAACAGACCGACGACATCTGCTCTCTGGTCTCTGTTAGTGAACGTGTGGCCGTAGAAGTAAGCAGCATGGATATCTATCTCACTTCCCATGCCAAACAAGTGCCAGGACATGGAAGTGTCAGCACACATCTCCAAGCCGGGAAGATTGCCATAAATATAACCATTAATAGCTAAAAACAAAAGTATGAGACTTTATGAGAGGTGAAAGAAAAGTGCCAAGTGCCTTTGATCCCATTTCTAAGGATGAACCTTTCCTAGCCCAGAAAAGAAACTGCATAAATGTCCACACTGAATGAGGTCCTCACAGGCTCCTTGATGAAGAGTAACAATTTGAACATACAGCTTACAGCACTGGATGATCAAGTGCTCCAAATTCTCTGTGTCTGTGAAAAACTTCCTGGGCAAAGGCCAAGTCATCACAAAAAAGGCCTGGTAATGAAGTTAACTTGTTCTACAGCTATTTAGCATGGCTGAAATCTGTTTGCTTTTTTCTGAGTCATAAATATACCATTATATGCCAGGCTTAAGCAATTCAGATTAGAAAACTATGATATCAGTCAAATCAGTCTAGTCAGGTCTCTTCCTCAACTTCCACATCTGGAAATGTATCAAGATGCTAGGAGAATGAGGCTCATATTTTGCAAAATATTTTAGCTCCTAGGCTCCCCAGAACAACCAAAATACACAGAAATATCTGGAATTAACTTCTTACATCAAAAGTCCAAATGGCACAAAATACTACCGGCCAGTGGATCTCTGAAGGGCAGAAGTGGTTGTACCAGCCAGCCCACCATCCACAAGCCCTCTGAGAACCCTTCCAATACACACATCTCTAAGTGCTCTACAGCTTTCTTTTCTCTTTTCACAGATGGACAAACAAATAGTTTAAATCTGTTGCCAAAGATAGAATGTTTAACAAATGGTAGAGCTGGGCACAAAAGCCAAATCTCCTTTCTGCAAACCAGTGTGTCATGCTTTATTTAGGGAGAGATTTTTATCAACACAGTACTTCAACATTCTGACTCATTCCTTGCTGACACAGATAAAGGAGAGACATGACAGGGGACAGAAAGTCCTACTGAAGTGAAAAGAGCCTAGTCACTGCTGTAGGTGACCATTTGCTCAAGAGTTCTTCTCACCATGCATTCGGTTGCTGGTCTGGAAACCTTCATCCTCTTTATCAACTGTGTCTGGTTCTAAGCAGAAGGTGTTTATATTCTCATCGAGGTACCAGCTGAAGTTTTCATCTACAATGCTAAACATCAGGGCAAAAGCATTAGCAGCACCAGTCCCTTCTATTGTGGTCTCATCTGCAGTTCCTAAATTGCAAACGAAAAGGAAAGTGATAAAAAAAGCCTTGGAGAGGATTGAATTTAAAAGTGACAATAATCTTGCAGCACTCAAGGAAATACAGTGTTCTGCCCATGATCTGCAGGGTAAGATGAATCTCACCTAATTTTGCTCTTCTAAGACATCTTGACCCCCTTTCAACAGACTTTGAAAAGGTGAGCACCTCCAGAAGGCAGTTCATCTTGTCAAACTGATATTTCAGTGTTGCTTTGATTTGACTTAAGCACAAGTACCTGCCAATACCTGTTGTCCTATTTTCCCCCTCTTTGGTTTGCTGCACAAAACCCTGCTCTTTAGTCAGTGTTAGTATCTGTGTGCCTGAACAGTGATCCAGTTTGTGGGCCTGATCTAGACAGAAACCAGTGACTTCTTTTTTGACCAGGAGTGGTGAGTGGTAGCCTGCGTTTCTGTTGCATTGAAGCAGCTGATGAATCCTACTCCCAGAACAGCCATCTAAATGTGGCTCACTCTCCATGCATACACAAGGAATCCTCGATGATTATCTAGAACTAGATATTTCAATTTTAAAAGGCTGAAGGCAGGATGAATAGAATTTATTCCAGCTAAACTGAATATCATTATCCAAGTTACCATTTGGGGAACAGCCTGAGATTATAGGAATGGTGATACCAAGGAGTCTATTATTATCTATAGGCAGGTGTAGACTTCATGTAATCATTCAGTCTGTGTCTGAACCTGTGAAAACCTTTGCTTCCCCTGCCTTCTGTGGGGGCTGCTCGGAGCCTTGCTGTCAGTCTTGTGCCCATCACTGCTGTATGGATGACCTTGATGAATTCAAGACCAAACATGCATTTGACCCTGGCCTTTCAGGCTAGGATTATTTTGAATTTGCTTCATGTATTGTTGCATAGTTATCAGCTCAGCTTCACATATTCAGGCAGTTCTGCAGATTTCAGAGTCTCTCCAAGAGACTATAAGTCTGAGACCTTTTAATTGTGCGAGTTAAGCTGCAGACCAGGCCTGTCCTTTTCACACTGAAGTCTTTCTCTTCTTCATATGTAAAACCTGCTTCACTTAGATGTTCTGTACATAAAACCAGGGCTGATTTGGTGCTATGGGAGTTGCTGGAAAGAGGTGGCAGAGTTACACATGTGCAGGGGCAGAGGTGGCAGTGGCTCAGCTGATGAAGGGGAGAGAGGTGGTACGTGATGGCTCCAGCACATTAGCAGGCTATAATGTACACAGGACAGGCTGTTCAGTGGACATCTCCATATAGTTGTGTTATACAACTTGTGATCAAAAATAAATATATTATATGAATAATCATATATTACTATATGGGAAATAATTGCTAACATTGGGCTTTCCAGTACGTAAACACCATTGCCAAAGTCGCCTGCCCAGCCCTAATTTAATTTCCTGAGTAATGAGTTCTTTGTTCTTCCTGAAATGACCCCAGTTTGGGAACATTTATATTTGGTCTCAGCCACGACAGGATGGTCACAGAGCATGCTGCAGTCCCTCCACCAGCTGAGGCAAATCTCTCATGAAGCCAAAGGGGAGTAGGAAGGGGTTGTCCCAGAGCTACAATACCTACCCTGGGATGCTGCTGGAATGGCCCATCTATTCCTTGCCCCTTTTTATGGGCTAGGTAGGGATAGACTCTAGACCATCATGTTTATACCTGTAAGCAAAAATGACTGTTAAGATGCCAAGCTTGGCAGAGGGGCTTGCTCTATCAAAGTTTCTAGCTTAGTACCTTTTTTACACACCAGCAGAGGCCCAATTAAACCAGATGCAATATCTCTTGGTGTGTCAATGTGAGAATGGTAAATCCAAGTCAAGCAGTTTGAGTCTGCCAAAGTTGGGGAATAATCTTTCCTTACTGGCCATGTGTATGTGTAATTTCCACCGGGAACAACAAAGTCGTCCTCTTTGCTTTTACCACCAGTTCCATCAGGGTAAAGTGCTCCTAATACAGAAAAAGGAAAAAGGAAGCTTTTAGCGCCCCCCCTTAACTGTTTTTGTTAAATAAATGTGCAATTTATTCTATTTTAACACATATTTATAAAATAATAACAGCACTCAATCACAGAATCACTGAGAAATTGTGAAAAAACTCAGCATTTCTGGCAATCTCATCACAAAAGTATTGGAAGTTAAAACCTGGTTTTTATCATTAGGAAAAGCTTTAAAAATTCATTAACAGGCTCTATTTTTTGCTTGTTTCTTTATTTTCATCCATCATCTACACATTTTGTCAGCTAACATTATATATCTTCTCACAGAAAACTGATAAGGGAAAAGAATGTAGGCAAATCCACACAATCCTCTAAACAGAAATACACATGCATAGATCTGGTATTTGGAAAACTGCATAATGTTTGTTATAGCCCAAAAGAGAGGAAAACATTTAGTTGAAAGAACTGTACCCATTCAAATAGACTAGAGGTAGAAGGAAGGAGGGAAGATGTTTTGGTTACTTATAATTCAATAAAATAATTCAGGAACAAAGACCCATCTAACCTGTTTTGGTACTGGGTTTATCCCAGGTGTCGAAAGTTTGTGGCAAAGAGTTTTAAGAGATGAGTTCCTGGTTTTAGTCACCAGCTGCAATTACTAATGAGTTTATGAGAGGGTGACCTAAAGTACTCTGATGTCAATGTCCATAACAATAAATACTTAGACAAACTTTTAGCCATGATATTAGTTACTCCAGGGGCAAAAGAGAGGAAAAGGTAAAGCAGCTTTTACCTTCAGAGTCCTTGTCATAGAAGACCCCATGCGGATGAACAGAGTATGGTCGGGAAGCAAAGTTTTTTAGATGGATGATAAAGACATCCTCTTCTTCTGCCTTCAGGACTGGCCCAAGGAATCCTAGCCATGCTGCTTTGGGGATCTCCTGGGAGTAAGTATCATCTGTGAATTGCCTAAAAATAGCCTTTTTGTACACACGTCCTATCCGGTTGGCTCCTCTTGTTGCATACACACTTGCAAACCTAGTGTTGGGAAGGGAAAATAATTTAGAGACAATAAATTTCCCCTAGGAACTGACCAAATAACTGGTGCTTGCAGTCAAGACAAATTGTTTCCTGGCACAGATGACACAGCTGGTGGAATTAAAGCTAAGGAGTAAATCTGGACAGGCCTATCAGGGTCTAAGCCCTTTTCTGTACAGGGGCAACCATCTACTTGCAGGTTTGGTCTTTAGCACAGTTGCTACAAGTCTTTATTGAGGACTGGCCACTCAGGCCCTTCTGTACAGTTTTAGTAGTTTCTCCCTCTTTGAAGGTTTGAAACTTCACCTCTAAAAGTATGACTGTTCAGAAGGAAAAGAAAACCAAATTAAATTTTTTCAAAAAGCCAATAAGAGTAATTCTAATCAACCAGTTTGACTCCCTGGAAGAGTAACATTAAATATGCTTTGCATGAAATACATAATTTCTACATTCCACAGTCTACGCTTATAACAACTTCAAGTGATGGAGAACCCACTATATGGTCAGTGGTTAACATATTATAGCTTTTAAATACCTGCTCCCTTCGAAGCCTGCCTTGCATTTGCAGTCTAATATCATGCAGCTCCACACTCCAACCGCTGGTTCCCATCAAGCCCTCTCTCGGATCAAAGGAGCCACATGCCATCAAGAACTTCTTTTCTATGCAGACACTTGCATAAGTTTTAATTAATTGATTAAATTGCCTCCTACTCTTCTTCTGGACAGACCAAGCACACTGACATTCTTGACGCCACAAACCTTTCCCAAAGCTCTTTTTTGAAAGCCAGTATTTCTCTATCTCTTTTGAAGTCTGAACATAAAAACTCACACAATAAGTATGTAGTACTCCAGCTAAGGTCAGATGTGCTCCCAGTCAATATTTCTTACACAACTGGGAAATAGTTTTTCTCTTTTAATTATAACTTCATACTGGCAACCCATGTTCATCTTCACTGCCATGATATAAAGTACATTTTTTTACTTATCTCCAGGTTACAGCTGATAAGTATGATACATGTTCTTAATCCCTAATCATACCATACAATGAGGGCAGAAGTGAAACGCTTGGCTACACAGCCAGCAGTGGATTGTATGAACAATTTCACCATAGTTGCCTGGTCCATGAGCTTTTTCATCCCCTGTGGATTTTTGAACTGTCATGCTTCCTAGCAAACTCATAAAAAAGTCGAACTAAACTTTCCTGAAGTATCACTGGCAGAAATACAGCAATATCATATTCATTGTGAGTTTTTGTGACTGGTCAGTTCACATGCTTACCCAATTTTGTTTAGATGCTTTTGTGAAGAGCAGGCAACCTAAGCAGTGGATGTCACATGAGTTGGCAGGTATGATTTGCTTTAAGTTCTTCACCATAAGATGCACTACTCCCTCTACCCAAACCATTCTGTGATTCTGTGATTTCTAGGACACTGTAACTTCCAACATCCCCCATGTGGTCATTACACCTCCATGGTCACTGTCTAAAACAGCCTCCTGAAGTGATCCAGAAATAAAAGCCTCCAAAAAGGCTACTTTTTTATTTGAAAAATGTGCTTTATAACAAGCCACAAGCTTTGGCACAAATCAAAAAGTTGCCAGTGATACTGCTGTGGCAAAAACAGTCAGCTGGCATGAAGGGGAAGAGACAAAAGCATCTCAGTCTGCTTCTTCACAGAGAAATATATGTCAGACAAATACACCCCAGAAGCAGAGTTAAGGAATGAGTTGCCAAGAAATCTGGATTTTCAGTGAATTTGCAGCTCTGTGGTAACTGTCTGTGTGCATAGCAAGACCTGGCAAGTCACACCTCTTTCACCAAGGAGAAGATACCTTCCACTGCCTGGGGGGAAGAGCTGCTGCAAGAGTCTTTACCACAGAGTGGTAGGTGGTGTCAGTAGGAGTTCAGTGTAAATGCACATGCTTCCTTACCTCATGGCAATGTACTGATGTGGCCATGTCCTAATTCGAATTATGGATTTATTTTTCAAAAAGGTTTATAAGAAATTTTCTCTAGAAAATTACTCAACTGATATTTTCAAAACTCCCTATTTTCAGGAGATATTTTTCATCAGGTTTTTTTTTTTCAATTTCATCAGCCACCAAAGACTTTAAATGAGGCACTATACTTTCCTCATAACAACAGTGCCTTCACACCCTTGGCTTTCTGTCCAGAAAACATTGCACACTCTCCTATAACACACCTGTGATACAGAGTCCCTCCTGAAGAAGGAGAACTGTACCCCAGAAAAATGCACTTCTTGATCAGGCTTTGTTCAATGCTTGACATGAACCTAGCTCCTTTAAATGCATAGATTAGGGATACCAACATCCAGTTAATTACTGAAGTTCAAGAAATCACTCTGAGAAAACCCCCTAGGCTTAGGCACTGGAGACTTTCTCAGCACATCCTTTTGGTTACCCTCAGAACCTGAGAATAGAGCACACTGGTTGTTGTGAGTCCCACTCTAGGTGCCCAGGCTGCCCCATTTCATCCAGGAGGATTTTGGGTGCTCACTTCAGCCTTGCAAGTAGCTGGTAGCTCTGTGTTTCTTTACTGGTGTTGCTGTGCTGCACATTACAGTATTCAAAGTCCTTCACAGAATCACAGAATATTCTGGGTTGGAAGGGACCCACAAGGGTTATCAGAATACCCATACTGGAGCTAATGCCAAAATGTTTATCTGTCATCCCTCTCTTTTCATGAGAAGACAAACCTTCTCCCTGTCTCTTCATAGTCCCCTACTCACTTGAAATATCTTCGTCCTCCTGGTGGCTTGTGATATCACTGCCTGAACCTCTTCCATCTTTCTTGTATTGTGCTGGTGTAAGAACTGTTTCTCTAAATTTTAACTATCTCCTTCCAACTCAGTTGTCAGCCTGCACTTCATGTGCACAAAGTCATGATGCTCAGTCAGTCCCACTTCTGATAGGAGAGGGGAATACTCAATTCTCTGGGGTTGTACCCATTAAAGTTTCCTGATTTCCCTCCAGTCAGGGCAGTCTTGAGGTTACATACAGAGATAAGAAGGCTTGCAAATCAGGGCATAAAAAATCTTGTTCAGATTAAGAAAGCCATGCAATCCTGCCTTTATTTTTGTGCCTGGTTTCATTTTGCTGCCTTGACCACTCTCTGCATTTCCTAAACTCCAAGAAAAGCTGACAATGCAAATTAATGGAATGGGCAATTATTAATGGAGAATTAACTCTAATTCCTTAAAATAAGTGTTAATATAATTACAAACATTCATCTCCCTGCAATGATGAGCAGTACAACTTTTACAAATGAGAGAAAGACTAAAACAAGAATGTCACATAGATTCTACTTCAAATCAAGACTGGAAATGGAGATAATCTGTTGTTTCCAGGCAGGACCATGATTTAGGATAGGACTATGAGTGAAGTGTAATTTCTACACCTATTTCTTTTATCACACAGAAGAAATGTTTTGCCATCATTTTTACCGTGTTTCTGTTACCTTTGATCTTAAGGTTACATCCTAACAGAGGTTGATTTCCAAGAGGTGTGTACATGTGTATTGTGTTACAGTGTGCATGGCCAAGCAAGCAGCTCTCCAGCAGCCTGGAGACAGATCCTAACTGATGCTATTTCGAAACCCCCTGAGTTTGTTCGCTGATGTAGTCACCAAAATCCACACGCAGAATAATGCCAGGTATGGAGTCCCAAATTTTCTCCTGTGGTTAACATTCCCAGTAGCTGCTATATGCTACTGGGTGCAACTGCAGGCAAATAAAAACTTTCTTTTATTTTTATTTCACTAAGGTCCCATAGATTTTACACTGGCTAACATTTAAAAAGAATTTTTATGCATTTATTCCCTAAAATCTGTTGGTGGTGAAACCTTCCTTACTCTTCTACCTTCTTCATATACTCTATGGCTGAGTTTAAAACAGGCGCTTTTTTTTACCTCAGTTTCAGAATTTTGCTGTGGCTGAAGTAAGTTGGGAGTACCCATGGCTCCAGACTGCCCCAATAGTTTTAACCCCTGGGTCTATAACCTGTTTAGGGTAACCCTCTGCCAAACCATGGCTCCCACTGCAATGTCTGTGCTTGAGGGATGGTCAGTGGAGGGGAACCAGTGGTACCAACTCACCTTTGTAGATGGCGCCCTAACCACAAAGTATCAAAAACCAAAATAGGTTGTGTGTCCTCAAAAGAGAGAGAAACAAAGTCCTCAAAGAATGTTTTAGGCTTTTTCTGACCCACACAAGCCATGGAAAACATCAAATTCATAAAATCTTAGACAAAGCTCTGAGGTGTCACTGGTGTGGTATGATGGCTTCCCTCCTAAAATAAACCTGTGCTACCCCTGGAGTCAATAACAAAACCCCTCTCGGGCTTCATTAGAGCCCAGAGTTCACCTCAAAAGCCCTTTTGATGTTGACCCTTCCCACAACGATCATCTCTGCTGATGCAATTGGGTTATTTGGCCGCATAATGACTCAGCCATTAGTTTAGCATCTGTGACGACAGTCTCACCGTCATTTCTCTGGGTGGGATCTCCTCGTAGGCAAATTGCACAAACCATTTTGATGCTGTGGTAACAAAAAACACCCTTCAGTGTTGGTGAGTGCAAGACTTGGCCCAGACAAATGTACAATTGGTGGCCTAAAGAAAAGGAATGATCTGTTACATCAGGCGAAACTTACTAACTTCTGCCACCAGCAGAGCAAGATTTAAGTGTCCATAATATGAACTAGAATCAAATTAATTTAAAGGGATTATCAACTAAACTTTAATCCTGAGGGCTGAGCTACAGTAGGGAGAGAATGACTGATGCATGTCAAGCCACAACACCAAAGTGTATTTCCCTCTTGAAAGGCCATTTCCCATGTGATCATTAAAGGGACCAGGCAACATCCAAGTTCATCATCCTACTGCAGCAATATCCATGCCCTAACTCACAAAATCTGCTGCGCATCCAGCAGCACTGCGTGTCCAGTCCAACATGATTTAACGACACAACTCTTTCACCAGTTATATCAGGTGGGAAGGGATGCTGAAGACCTTCCCAGCTCACCTATGCCCAGCATCCATAATTTGGATCTGCAATTTCCAAAGGTCTGTGTGCTTCAGAAAATATAAATTTAATTTTTAAAGGGACAACAGAGAATGAAATTTGTTTGTTTCATTCATAACACTCCAAATTTTGAGAATTAGAGGAACAGCCTGAGGCCTCAATTAGACAAGACAGAGGGAAGATGTGAATAGATTCATTACTCTCTTTACATAAAAAGTACTGATGCACAGCAAAATACTTGTTTTTTGCAAGCAGTACAGGCTGGCCCTTGAGCACTGCAGTAAGACAAGGCATAATAAAAATTATCATCCAAGCAGAATAGTTATACTAACACAGGGCAGTATTTGGGCTAATCAGCTCTGAGGAGAGGCAACCCTTTCAGCTTACACCCAGCACTAGGATTGCTGGCTTCTCAGGCAGTTCACTCAGCACCAACACAGCAGGAACTGAGCAGCATAGCCATGGCTCATGCCAGAATCAGCTCACCTGATTTCCAGCCCCACACCTCAGCTACTGAAGCCTCCTTTATCTTCTTTATTTCTAAAAACTCAAGACTGAGGAACGTATTATTGACTTTGGCATAGCAACATTGAAGATCATCTCTTAAGTGTCACTATCTGATCCAGGTAATGTAACACTTTCCATTGCAGACTTGCTAATTCAGGATTTTCATTAAATACTGAAGAATAAGTGGATTTGATTATATCTCTGTGGGCTAGCTGGAATCAAAGGCAGCATTCCTTTATGTGTATGCACCAAGTCTTTTAAAGATAATCAGTGTGTCTGCAACCTCTTTATCTTCACTTCCCTCTCAATACAGCTGGGACAGTGCCCCATCAGATGGGTGCTGTGAGGATGCATCACAAGGTGAGAAGTGCTAGGCTCAGCGAGCATGAGTGCTGCTGCTTGCAGAACACAGCTGGCTCAAAATGTATTCCTGTCATTACCCAGGAACTGATCTTTAAACTTTGCTTATGGAACTATATTTTTTATAATATACATAAGAACCAATTAATTAGCTGAAAAGAAGCCCATTACTATACTGCATTAAGTTTACATTAGAGGTTGTCTTAAAGAACTGAATAGTCATATATTACCGGTTCATTATTTAACCCACATGCTTATGCAGACACACTCCTTATTCCAGAATATAGCACTTTATCCTGGCTCAACTCATTAGAATTTGAAAATGGAGTAAAATAGAAACAAGGATCACGTCACTATTCTGCACGTAGGGAGTTCATGGCAAACAGCTCCTCAGCTTTGAAAGTATAGTCTACATTAAAATCCTCTATGGGTAAATCCTTTGGAATTAGCAGTCTGTTATTATTACACTACAGTGATGACTGAAGACACATGCTATCTTCCCACCCCGTCTTGCCATTTTGTGAAAGGCATCACATTTGTGTCACAGACTTAAAAGTAAATGTGTCGCTTGATGTTCAGGGAACACAAAGTGCGTACAACCTCAAAAGTGCAATTTACAAACCAGGATCCAATCTCTTTATGGTATTGGAGTGGATTTACAAGTTAAAGCAGAACTATTCTATAGTGAGTTTTCTAGTTTAGTGAGTGGAGAAAGTTATCCTCTGCTGTAAAGAGTAGGAAAGTTAGAAATTCAAGTATTTAACAGAAATGAGGAATAACCTTGCCAGAAAAGGTTGTTTTCATGTGCTGGGAACAAACTATTATCCTGAATTCTACCTATAAAATTTAACATTTATTGACTTAGGTGGTAGCTAGGACCACTATCTATTAAATGTATAAGCATAAATTTGTGTTTAAAAATAACTCTTTCTTACCTCCTGCTTGTGGCAAAATAACTTTCTTAATGAAATGCAACTGAGAGTGATTCTAGAATTATTGGTCACTACAGAAAAATCTAGCATTTCTTGGGATTTCCTGAAAAGTCAGAAAGGACACTTCCATTTCTAACTCTTGGGATGCAGCATCCAGCTCCCAGTGTGCCTCCAGACCTGGTATGGCCACCAGCACCTACTCACTCACTCACTCCCTCCTCCCACCCCAATCCCAATCCTAGACTCAGAAGAAGGACCGCCAAACTATTTCTAGCATGTCAAAGATATCAATGGATTATTACAAATATTTCCACACATATTTGAAGCCCATGCTGTAAGAGGTAATGTTTTTAAACTCAAAGAGAGTCAATTGAGGTTAGATACAAGGAAAAAGTTTTTCAAAATGAGGGTGGTAAAACACTGGCACAAACTGCCCAGAGACATGGTGGGTGCCCTGTCCCTGAAAATATTTAAGGTAAGGTTGGACATGGCTCTGAGCAACCTGATCTAGATGAAGAGGTACCTGGTCATGGCAGTGGACATGGACTAAATGACCTTTAAAGGTCTCTTCCAGCCCAAGTTATTCTTCAGAGAGGCACCAAGGATCAATTCCACCTCCTCCGATGTCAGAGGAACACACCACCAACCCCAGCAGTGCAGACATGAGAACAGACATGTTTTCCACTAGCCAAGGTACTATTCATCACAGTTCTTATCTACATGCTCCATTTTCAGCACGGGTGATCTCCAGGATTTCTATCTGACCATTAATTGTTGTGTATCTAGATGTTTCTCAAAGAGATTTCCTAAATCAACGTCCCCACAGCTGTACACTTTCCAGGCATGTAGGGATTTGTATCTCATTTGTAGGTACCATACACACCTAAATTTCACAATTTCATACCAAGTTCCCCAATTTTTATCACCTCACACAGAGAAAAAGTCTTTTGCCAGTTAAACTGACTTCTGTGTCTTATTGTAAAATGCTGTGCTGGATTATAGCAAAGTTGCAGTTTGCTTTTGAATAACGGGTCCCAGAAATACCTGTGTCTTCATGAAACACACACAAAAGATTTTGAGCCCACTGCCTGATGTTTTCTTCACAAATATCAGTTCCTTTACATCCCCTTCAAATACACACTATTGCCTTACTTTATCAGCCATGATGGAAGAGAAGTCAATCAAAGTCTACTCTTGTCTTGAAGCTGAAATCCCACCTATGACAACAATTATCAGAATAAAACCAAGAAAAAGGCCATCTTAAGATATTTGCAGCAATATCGACCATGTTAACCAATCTTGTTTGGAGCTGTTGACAGATCTTCAGCTTATCAAAACCCCTAGTCACTTACTTGTCCTCTAAGAGGCTTTGTCCAGTGATCAGATTTTTCCCAGATGGTGCATAGTCCCAGTTCTCTTCCACAATCCCAAGGTAGTATGTTCTGGTCTTTGCTTCCACCACTGCAAGCAGCCAGAGGAACCCCAGGGCACGGAGGCAGCCACTGTGCTGCGCAGGAGGCATTTGTGGTGGTGACTGCAAGGGTGGCAGCGGGCAGGCAGCGGCAGGGTGCACCACAGGGAGCTCACCCCTCCCTCCCTCCCAGCTCTCAACAAGTTATAAATAAGGAAGGGACAGAGCAAAGCTCCTCCTTTTCAGCAGGTTAGGACTGGGATAGGTAGTTAGCCTGGCTATGCAGAGCAGGGCTAGGGAGGAGGTTGCTGTCATGGCAGGACCTTTGCCAATGCTTTGGTGAGTGCGTAAATTGCTCACTTACCTGTCCAGGCTAGAGTCAGTTGGTGCTTTTTAGAAGTTTGGATGCTTATTTGCCCTCTTTTTTCCAGACTAGGTGATATGGCATATTGAGACAGAGGAGGGATTGGTGATTTTGACATCTCTGTAAAAACTCCTTTTTAAAAATTTTTATTTTAACTATTTTAGAATGGCTGAGATTTCTAAAGCTAGCGTCTTGCTGCCTTCATTGTTTAGGGGTTTTTTCAATGACATGACACTGAGTTATAATCCAGCATTACCAGAGAGAGCAAAAGAATTGGCCAGTACCTCTCCAGTTTCTAGGATTTTCTGATCTACTTATTAAGATTGCAAGTTATCGGAATATATTCAGTTTTAGAGTCCCCAAAATGAGGCCCCTTTTTACAAACATTCCTGGAAATTAGAGCCCTTAAAAAGTCTTTTCATTTGGACACCTAAGAACTGAGGCACACAAAGATCACCCTTTTATTAACCTTGGTAATTAACGTGCACACGTAGCTCTCTAGAAAAATCAGTCCCTCCCTTTACAGTTTAACTTCCTCTAAGAGGATATCTGTGTTACTGCCTTGGCAAAGCCCAGTGTAAAGCTATACTTGATAAGATAGAATATTCTAAACCATTCAGAGAACATCTCCAAAAATATTGCCTAGGTGGCAAGACATTTTTGAAAATTATACTACTCTGTTCCTAATTTTTAATGGACTAAAGGCATAAAAAACCTTGCAGTTCTGGAATACAGTTCTTAAGACTCATTGCAAGCTTTGGCAACTGTGAAATTCCCCTTTCAGCTCCAGAACTATCTGACCTCTTCCTGTTAAAGCTAATGGTTACTCATGGCTAGGGGTTCAAGAGACTTAACAAGTGGATTTGGTAGTCACATGTTTCATGCTGTCAGCCAAAACATAGCTCAGTGATGTGAATGAGGTTTTATGTGGCACTTGTGTGAGGTTCACCCTCTGGCATGAAACAGCAATGTCTACACGTGCAGTCAGCTGTGCTGAGCATCTCTCTCCATCCCTGGTGTGCAGGTGTCGCTGAAATCACAGAGAATAACTCAAAAAACAAGCGAGGTTCACAGCAGCCCAGTCTGGACCACAGTAGGTCTCATCTGCTTTAAGAGACAAAACACACAAACATATGAGGTATTTTTGCTAAAGAAACTTTTGGTGGGTTTAGACTATGTTTTGCATCTCTTTAGCTACGAGAACTGAAAGCCCAGTATATGTAGGTAAGGATACAGTCAGACAAGCGCAAATGGTCAGCTTGATAGAGCTGTATAACCGGAGTCCCTCAGCTGTAAGTTTCTCTCTGATGCATGCTGATGTTCGTTTTCTCATGGCAGTTAAATGATGAACAAAGAGCAAGAGGAGAGGTGATGGGACAAACAGAATTCCTGATACTCAGCACCCACAGTCTTCCTGATAACCTCAGAGACCTTGCTCATCTCTTCACTCTTCTACTGCAAACCACACTTGTTGCCCAGCTTCTTGGCTTCTCATGTCAGCCTACATCCTCTCTTCTGAAACACTGATACTTAAAACTCATCTTTCATCTCCACTGCTTTGTTGTGTTTCCCTGTTGTGTTACTCAAATGATGACAACTTAAAAGTACTGTGATTCTAAAAGGCATAATTAGAAAGCAAAAGAAAAGACAATGACTGCAGGACAGTCAGAGCTTTGCCAGCTGGTGGCATAGCCATCAAACACACCACCAGGGTGGAATGCACAAGCCAGCTGGTGGGCTATGAAACTGAAAAATCAAGGTGACACTTGAAGGTTAACAGGATCCCACTTTGCACAGGGCCTGGGACCCTCCTGCAGAGAATACTTCCACTGCCAGAGTAGCTGTCCTGAGCCCAGGGAAGCTACAAACTTCATCTCCTGTCACTCAGGCACTTGAGTTTAGAGAGCTCAGACCAGGGTGCCTGTGTTATGACAATATTTATTGTTATAAAGTAGTAAGTGCTTTGCACTTGAATGGGAATTACGTTTATTTACAGGGTAAAGTGCACTTTGAATTATATTGTATGGAGTTCACTTGCTTGAATCAGCCATTTGCATGGCTGATAATTTGCATGGCTGAGATATTTAAGGAGTGGGTATGGGGCCAATTTCATCTAGACGGTTTTGCTATGACATCCTGTCTGCTTTCATGCAACTAAAATATTCTGTAATATGTTTAACTAAATCTCTGTATATGTGGACCCATGCAACTCAAGAAGATCAAGCTATAGGGGAATAGGAAGGGGGAGTGTCCAATTCTGAGCTGGCACTTGGCTGCACTACAGTAATTTAAATAATAATAGTGCTATGTCCTAGTTTTTATGTTGCTTCCCATGCAGCCAGGATTGGGTCCTGGTAGCTTTCGTCTTAGAATAACAATTTAAAATTCAAATATGAAGTTAATTTATTTGTCTATTACTGTAAATTTATTTATGCAACCGAAACAATGTGTGGACAATGCCACCTTATATCAGTAATATGTTGTAAGTCTGGTAAACGCCTTAGCTTGGCTTTGGCACTTACTAGATCTGGCAACTTGCAAACCTTTTACATCCACACATTAACACTTAATTACCTTGTCACATCATTAAACTCAGGCACATTTACATTCTGGAGAAGTGCTGTGGGCGTGACTCAGAAAAAGATGAAAGAACAGCTGTTTTGCCCTTGCATCAGGAAAATTTCTGGGAAGCTCACCTCCAGCGATGAGGTAATGGGATTGAGTTTGTCACTTTGTTCAGGATCCTTTCAGCAAAGGGGTTGGATACTGGTTCCTCTAAAACTTTCTGTCCCTCTGAAGGCTAAAATTAGAGCATGGCTGGGTTTCAAAATTTTGTAATGAGCGGCGATGTTCATAGGTCTGAAGGGTGAACATCCTGAGTACCAGTTTGTGAATGAGTCCTGAAACATCACCAACAGAGCTTTCTTTTCAAGTGCGTTAGGAATGATTGCAATAATTAGCTTAAGTTAGTGCACTAAAGCCCAGACTTGTGCCAACTAATGTGAGTGATTTAAATACAACACTTAAGTTAACCTTGTGATTGCTGTATGATCAATAAAGAGAGATGCTGGATGTGGTGGTCTTCATCAGTTCCTTGAAATTAAGCAGCTCCCAAACAAGCACTTTATTCAGACTGCCTACTACTGAAACCCAGCTTGCATTCTCCATTGAGCAGAGGATGAGTTGATGTTCATGTGTATTGTTTACTCTGTTCCCTCTGCTTCTTCCTGATAGCAGTAGAATTCCCAGCCATAGGTGCCCCTTCTCAGTCCCTCTGCTGTGTTGGTTTATCTCTGCTGCAGTCCAGGTTGGGGAATTTTTGTTTCCAGCATAAGATTACCCTCAGCTGGTATTGCCACCAGCCCTGGCGCTGTGCCTGTAGTGACCATCTCAAGGTGACAAAGAGTGCGTGTGGTACATCTGGGAACTGAGTTATACCCTCCTAAATTTCATATCACTCTTTTAACCAAGACATCATTTCCCTTCATCTGTTTCCCCATGTTCTCCAGCCACAAACACATATTAAATACAAAAGTCTTATAGTGTGTTGCTGAAAACTAATTTCTATTGTACTTTCTAATACTTTTTCTGAGTTGCAGCAGCAGTGAGCAGAATGTATAAACCTCAAGTTACCTTGGGTAGTCACACAAGGTGTGTCTGAATTACTTAAATCTTTTGAGTTCACACTGGTAGGTTGGAAATCTCAAAAACCACCTGCCCTCCAAGACAGCCACAACTTCTATTTGTAATTCTGGATAGGATTTTGGTGAGAAAGGCTTCCTTGGCACATACAGCGCTTCCCAGGAGCACTCCACGTCTGAGCAAGTCTCTTGTTGGAGACAGGAAGACGAAAAAGCTGCTGGAACTCCAAGAATAACAAGGACCTGCCATCAGTGAGGATATTAGAAGGGCAGCTGTAACATATATTATATGTGACACAGTGAACCTGACTCACATCTCCCCAGAAGTCTTTGTGGCAGGACAGAGACAAAACTCATCCCTCCAGATTCCCATGTTAGAGTCCACATGGCTCCATGGCATTGCCTTCCAGCCATTTGGGCTCAGTCCATGTACCCAGCTCAGGGTCACAATTGGACATTTACCACAATGGGTGCCTGGAGATCATTAGGGCAGAATAATTTTCTCTGTACATCTCTGTGCAGATGTTCTCCTTGCAGAAGGCCTACTTTGGTACGTTACCAGTTGTGGACAAATCTTGAGTCAAGGTGTGAAATTGAAAAAAGTGCTTCTGTTATATCAGAAGCAGCGCGTAGGTTGTTTGCCATCAGGGTTTTGAACCAAACCCAGTATCTGCCACCATGACAACAAAGGACAATATTGTAGCTGAATTTAGACCTTAGAGATACCAATTAAACATTGGGAAAAAAACCAAATATATTTAAATTTGAGAAATGTAAAAGAATGCAATAATGAGAAGGAAGGCATTGACCAACGTACTGAAAGAAGCTGCAAGTTTGAAAAGATTACAATAAATTACCAAATAGGCTGGACAAGTGAAATGTGCTCATCCTCAAAAGCCATTAAAACAAAGCTAAAAAAAAGCACGTTTTGATCCTAATTAAGAGAAGCTTCTTGCATGTGGTAACTCATGTAATATCTGCACTGTTAAAACAAGGCTAATACCTCTACAGAACTTCAAGGTACATTATTTATGGGTTTCTATGGTGCTGCCCATTGTTGCACTTAACAAACATGAAAGAGCTCAATGTTACGTCAGCACTGTGGGACAGAGCGTGTTTATTAACCCTATTATACAAATGAGGAAAGACAAAGGGTAGGTAATGTCCAGACGCTCAAGCAGCAAGGCAGCCTGGTCTCTTGAACTCCCTGTTCAGAGCTGGAAGCAAGGCAACAGCCCCCTTGCCCCACAGCCTTTGGCCTGGACACCAGGGTGGTGGAGACCAGGGTCCTGTTGGACTTTCACTGTTTGTGGAAGGGATGCTGTGACCGCTTGCTAGGTGAAACCCTTTCACACCCAGCTTTGCTGCCTGCCAGGAGGAGGGCCAGTGCCAGGGTCCACTTGGGCTCTCCCTTGAGTAGCTCCAGTGCTTGCCCAGCCTCCTGCAGATGCCTCATGGGCATCACGGGATCTTCTTCCAACACGTCTCCCAGCACTGACCTACTTGCTTACCCTAGAGGTAACAAGGCCCTTTTGTTTTCCACCTATGAGATCATTGCCTCATTTTCTCTATGGGTAAATAGGGGAGTTGTGGTAATAAACCCCAGCACTGGAGACCTAGCCAGGGCTATTTAAAGCAGGTAGCAGAAAGTAAGTTATCAAGCGCTGTGAACAGAAAAGAAAGAATTTATGTCATTTCGTCTGTACAAGTGGCCTCCTTACTGTTACAAACTCAGCTCTGCCAGGCAAGACACCCCCAGGAGTCCTATTAACCTGCACACTCCCAGCAGGTTTGTGACATTTTGCTTGTGGTCTGCTGATTAAAAGGGAGGGTGTTGTGTGCAGTGGAGGGGCTGACAGGAGTTACCTGTTGTCCAGACAACTTCTCTCCAGTTTCTCTGTCTGAAAAGGAGCAAATGGGGAAAATGTCACAACCTTGTGGAAATCTGGATAATTGCCCACAGTGGAATTATATGATTTATGGGATATGCTGCCAGCACTTTTAGTGTATTTCATCTGTGTCTACAAAACTTTGCAATAAGGAGCATCCCTACCACTCTTCAGTGACTTTGGTGCTTCCTAATTGAACAAGCCTATGTTACAACCAGGGAGTCATTCTTGGAACAGAATCTTTCAAATCTGAAATTAAAAAGGGAAATAATTATAAATTTTGTAGTCTATGGAAAAAACTATCTCTCTTCCACCAGCCCAGTTATCACTTTGAAGAGTGATCTTTCAAAACATCATTTGCGTTTGTTTTATAATTCTGTGTGAGTACCAAATCTTATACAGTTGCTGCAGACAATTTCTCCTACTCTCTGCCCAATTCTTGCCTAGTCTTTCCTTTCACCTGCGCTCACCTCCCAGTTCTGGGAGCTGCAGAGCACCCTGAGTATAAGACAGACATGCAGGAGACAAGATAACTGTGGTTTAAAACTCCAGAGGTGGGTCATGACTCTTGGCATCTTTCTTTGTAAGTAAGGGCTTGTGAACGTGCCAAGGATGAGGCCTGCTAAGCCTACACTATGTATACAAGAGTGCTCAAATTTGCCAACTCTGGTGCAGATTCCTCTCCAAAAGGATTATGAAGTGAAAGGGAGTATGATGCTACTATGGCTGCAATGCCCCTTGGTCCAAGCTGAAGTGTTTCTGTCCTGGACTCTGCTTACATTTCTGAAATCAGGACTAACTGAGATAGCATCATACTGGCTTTGCCAACATGGTGTCAACAGAACTTCATCCTTTTCCAGGCCAGGTTAGTAGCTCGAATGGGAAACTTCAGGAACAACAGTGCCTGAAATGCTTCCTCCAGCTCTTGCAGGACTTGGGGCAGATCACAGTCTGTATGATTTGGAAGTAGGAAGTGGACATCAAACACTACATCTGGGCACCTCAGAAAACAGCCAGAGCCTCGTAAGTGCTGAGCAAGCTCCCCCAATGAAGGAAACATGGTTTCAGCTGACTAACTGTAAGCCCTCAGTTAGCCTTAGCTTCTCCTCCTGTGTGCTCATCCGCAAAGTGGCGATGATTATATCTGACTCCCTCTCCAAGTATTTGGAAGCTAATTTAGTTAATGCTTGTCAAGCACTTTCAGGTCTTCAGATGAAAGGAGCCGCAGATAGGCAAAGCATTGCTATTACTATTAATTATTTCTATTGTGCAAGGAGAACATGAAAGCAGCAAGAGTGATGATTACTTGCTTCCTTTACAAGTGTCAAGACACAGTGCAAATACATAGACAGGGATCCTCCCTGCCCTGCAGTGCTCCTAATCTTACCAGCCAGATCAACCAGACAAGGAGAAGAGAAAGGAGAGCAAACCCAGACAAAGGCAATGCATGTAGTGACTTACCACACACGGGTTGGTTTTTGCAACAGCTGCTTTTTAAAAGTGTCCTGTTAGCCAAAAAAAGCACAATATCACTGTTTAGAGGTATTTAAAAACCACAAGTCAGGCTCTCAAAAAAGGAAAAGTTTTTTACAAAAGCTAGTAAATGCTAATTCTTATTATTTGGCCTCTGATCTTTTCAGCAAATCAAGTTTGGAATTCTTTCCCTTCAGCCACAAGTTCTGAAAATACTTCACTCATTAAAAAAGTCAGAATTCTCCAAAACCAATATAAAGTATTTGGATATGTAAGACAAATTCCTGGCCGTAACAGGTTGCTGTCAATCAGCTGCTCAGTAGGAAGGAAATGAGCATGGACTTGGTGGCAGCTCATCCCTCTTCCCTCCCAGGCACCCAGTGAGTCTCTCACAATTAGTTTTCCAAGTTTTCCAAGGTGCCAGGGGCTGAGTGCACATCACAGAGGAGTCTACATGCAGTGATGAGATGCTCCACAGTAATTGTCTAATGCCTGACTAGAGAGGCAGACAGACAGAGATGTGCAAAAAACAGTTGAATCCCTGCCAGATGCTGAAAACTCTCACATGTTGCTGTGGAAGGGCTGGTGTGGGTCAGCTAGGGGGGGTAGGAAGCATGACCAAGGCCAGTAGTGTAGCAGGACTGGGATGCTCTGGGGAGAGATGTGCCAATCAGAGACATCCCACCTTTCCTACAGAGTGTGAAGGGTGGCAGAGGCAGATCCTGGCCCAGGCTAGCCCAGCAGTCAGGCATCTGCATCACTCACCTTCCTCAGGGTCCATTTCAACCCATCAGTGGAAAAGAGTGGAATTGCAATGTCCTGGGTGAATCTGACTGCTGTATGACCCCAGATTATTTTCTTGTTAGCTTTTTTCCAAGTGAAAGTATTTGGTTAATTTAATAATAGCTAGTGAACATGCTTGGGACAATATCGACTGCATTTTTTTGGTGAACTATTCATGGGATGAGGATGCCTGATGGAAACTACCACTAGATGTGTGCTGTAATTAAACTATTGAGCTACTCTTAAAAGAATCCCAGCCTCTTTCAGAAAGCAATTTTTTCAAGGAAGGGGCAGCAGTGTTTCTGGAAGGTCAGAGAAGTGCATCCTTCTCTCATTAAGCAACTCAAGGGTATTAAAAATAGATTTTAAATGCTGAACCAACTGTCCTCCATGCACCGCTTCTGCTTTCCAGGGCTGCATTTTATCCTTGAGCTCTCACCAAGCTCCCTCTAATGGCCACAGACATTGTGGGTCATTGTCTCTCTGGGCCACTGCAGGGGCAAGACACAGTCAGGAATCCCCAGCATTGCACAGGGTGAGATGTCTTTCACGAGGACGCCCTCCAGGTTTTTGTTTTCAATAGTATGTTTGGGTTCATCTCTCACCTAGCTCTTTTAGGATCTTGTCTCCACCCAGTATCTTCCCTCTAAACACTTCCCCAGGTTCTTGCCTTTCTCCCCAGCCACTGGACATGTTCCATCATTGCAGAGTTAATGCATGCCTTTCCCTTAACCCACACCTAATACAAAGAATGGATTACACCACCAAGAAATGACAAGAGCATGCACTGGACTGTTTGTTCATCTTTTTAAATCTAGCTTTTTGATGGTAGTTTTTTGATAGTCTTCCTCGTGTGAGCTCAAGCAGGGCCACTTGGAGCCAGTTGCCCAGGCCCATGCCCAGATAGCTTTTGAATATTTCCAAGTATGGAGATGCTTTATCTCAAGAATGGAGACAGATAGTTCACACTTTTTCAGAAAGGAACTTTAATTATATCTCCCTAATTTTAGATGCAAACAAGAATCCCTGCAGTCCACCTTCCTCAACATCCCCCACTCTCCAAAAATTAGAGTGAATCTGCCTTCTAGTGGACATAGAAGCAGGCAAGAATAAATAATTTAATCATGGAGACTGCTTAATTTCTGAGAAAAAAATTTGTAATGTGATTGTCTGTGCAAGCAGAGAATTTCTTTCAGAAACCCATGCAGTGTTAAAAAATTCCCAAAGGCACTTCCCACTTTGGGAAATATTACCTCAGACCCTTCTGCTAAGTAAGTGGAGATTTGAAATACTATCCTGTCCCACGCTGTGCTCAAACTAACGACTTCAGGGTTAGCAAGAGAATGCATTGTCTTTTATTCAATCATCCAGCACCAGCTGGAAAAAAACAGACAAACCTCAGGATCTGAAGACCAGCTGTATTTCATAAGGCTTATCCAATTTTTCCACATATATCTGTTTCTCTGGTACAACCAAAGTAAGTAGTGAGTACTTCTACTAGCAAGTAGTAATTCTGACTACAAACCTGGCCTCATGTACGTGTTCAAAACATCAGAGCTACACACACAGAGCTAGTATCGATTTCCCTTTTTTTTTCCTTCTGGCACAAAACCAGATGGAGATTGTGAACTAGCGGACAGTCCCCCTTGCAATAACAAAACACCTAATGATCACTTCTGACCTCCTGGTTGTTTCCCTCCTCTTTCATTCTGGTGGGAGTCTCTGTTCCAGTGCCTCAGCCTTGCACAGAAATTTTTAATCTCTTTCAAGTTATCTGGACAAGCTACAAGTCTCAGTCCGATGAAACCCCTACTCTGGACTACAGAAACTTTCCCTCCTGACAGTGTCAAATAGCTCTTAAAAATACAGTGAGAGTTTTTTGACAAACACCATGTTTCTTCAGTATATTCCCAGTATTTACTCTTGATTACTGAAGGATTCCTGAAAGACTCAGAGCAGCTCAGAGCAAGAGAGGAAGGGAGGAGAAGGAGCACCAGAAGTAGTAACATTTCTCCCATTTGCTCTGGTAAAAGAATATTTTCCAGTAGGTACTGCTTTTAGCTCCTAATTCACCTGCACTCTTGAGCACAAACTTGGACAAACCCCAGTGTCAAAACACAGGGATGACAAATTACTTTCAGCCAAAACCAGAAAGAAGTGTTGCACGAAACTGGCAAAATGAAAGCACANTCAGAGACATCCCACCTTTCCTACAGAGTGTGAAGGGTGGCAGAGGCAGATCCTGGCCCAGGCTAGCCCAGCAGTCAGGCATCTGCATTCCTCACCTCCTTCAGGGTCCATTTCAGCCATCAGTGGAAAGAGTGGAACTGCAATGTCCTGGGTGAATCTGACTGCTGTATGACCCCAAATTATTTTCTTGTTAGCTTTTTTCCAAGTGAAAGTATTTGGTTAATTTAATAATAGCTAGTGAACATGCTTGGGACAATATCGACTGCATTTTTTTGGTGAACTATTCATGGGATGAGGGTGCCTGATGGAAACTACCACTAGATGTGTGCTGTAATCAAACTACTGAACTACTTTTAAAAGAAACCCAGCTTCTTTCAGAAAGCAATTTTTTCAAGGAAGGGGCAGCAGTGTTTCTGGAAGGTCACAGAGAAGTGCATCCTTCTCTCATTAAGCAACTCAAGGATATTAAAAATAGATTTTAAATGCTGAACCAGCTGTCCTCCATGCACTACTTCTGCTTTCCAGGGCTGCATTTTATCCTTGAGCTCTCACCAAGCTCCCTCTAATGGCCACAGACATTGTGGGTCATTGTCTCTCTGGGCCACTGCAGGGGCAAGACACAGTCAGGAATCCCCAGCATTGCACAGGGTGAGATGTCTTTCACGAGGACGCCCTCCAGGTTTTTGTTTTCAATAGTATGTTTGGGTTCATCTCTCACCTAGCTCTTTTAGGATCTTGTCTCCACCCAGTATCTTCCCTCTAAACACTTCCCCAGGTTCTTGCCTTTCTCCCCAGCCACTGGACATGTTCCATCATTGCAGAGTTAATGCATGCCTTTCCCTTAACCCACACCTAATACAAAGAATGGATTACACCACCAAGAAACGACAAGAGCATGCACTGGACAGTTTGTTCATCTTTTTAAGTCTAGCTTTTTGATGGTAGCTTTTTGATAGTCTTCCTCGTGCAAGCTCAAGCAGGGCCACTTGGAGCCAGTTGCCCAGGCCCATGCCCAGATAGCTTTTGAATATTTCCAAGTATGGAGATGCTTTATCTCAAGAATGGAGACAGATAGTTCACACTTTTTCAGAAAGGAACTTTAATTATATCTCCCTAATTTTAGATGCAAACAAGAATCCCTGCANTATCCAATTTTTCCACATATATCTGTTTCTCTGGTACAACCAAAGTAAGTAGTGAGTACTTCTACTAGCAAGTAGTAATTCTGACTACAAACCTGGCCTCATGTACGTGTTCAAAACATCAGAGCTACACACACAGAGCTAGTATCGATTTCCCTTTTTTTTTCCTTCTGGCACAAAACCAGATGGAGATTGTGAACGAGAGGACAGTCCCCCTTGCAATAACAAAACACCTAATGATCACTTCTGACCTCCTGGTTGTTTCCCTCCTCTTTCATTCTGGTGGGAGTCTCTGTTCCAGTGCCTCAGCCTTGCACAGAAATTTTTAATCTCTTTCAAGTTATCTGGACAAGCTACGAGTCTCAGTCCGATGAAACCCCCACTCTGGACTACAGAAACTTTCCCTCCTGACAGTGTCAAATAGCTCTTAAAAATACAGTGAGAGTTTTTTGACAAACACCATGTTTCTTCAGTATATTCCCAGTATTTACTCTTGATTACTGAAGGATTCCTGAAAGACTCAGAGCAGCTCAGAGCAAGAGAGGAAGGCAGGAGAAGGAGCACCAGAAGTAGTAACATTTCTCCCATTTGCTCTGGTAAAAGAATATTTTCCAGTAGGTACTGCTTTTAGCTCCTAATTCACCTGCACTCTTGAGCACAAACTTGGACAAACCCCAGTGTCAAAACACAGGGATGACAAATTACTTTCAGCCAAAACCAGAAAGAAGTGTTGCACGAAACTGGCAAAATGAAAGCACAAACCTCTAATTATTTTAATATTGTATGGTGACAGTGTTGTTCTGTGTTGGGAGCACAAACAACCCTTGGCCAGAGGTCATGGTTCATTGCTATTTTAGCAAACATTGGGGTTGGCACAGTGCCATCCCTGAACAAACCACTCAGGTAATTAAATAGAATGAGCTTTGTGATAAATCAGGTGAACATATATGCACACAAGTAGGCAGTGGGTAATATTTTGCTGTGTGGGCAGAGCTCACTGGCTGCTGTTTCAGGACCATTCCCCCTCACTGCAGAGAGTTGTCTGTGCAATCCTAGGTTGCCCCGGGCCCACAGACTCACTGATAACCATGGGGTTTGCTCCCAAAGAGCTGTCTCTTGACAGTGACTCCAGTATCCCCAGAGGCAATGATGTGTATGCTACCACTGAAGGTGGAAACCTGTGCTTAGCAGGATGTCATCTAGGAAGCAGGGAGAGTAGTCTAAGCATGTAGGAAGTGGGTTATGCATAAAAGGAGAGACAAGCAAAAAGAAAGAAAGAGAAAGAAAAAGAAAAGGAAAACTAAGTAAAAGAGGAGACAAGGAAAGATCCATCCATGTGACATTTAAACTCTTGTTGCTGTGAAGTGCATGTCCAGCATATGCTGTGTGTTAGGACCACCAGTTCATGATGGTACCATGCAGTGAATATGCTCCCAAAGACTGAGGAGAGCCTATTTCAAATTTTGTCCAGAATAACTTCCGTTCCACCTCTTCAGACTCATATATATTCTTAGTATAAGCACCATAACTTGCACCACTCAATTTTTAATTTTTTTTTTCTGTCTATCTGTGGTCTGATTCAAGTCATGAGTCTTTTTGCATTGAGCTGCTCCTCAGCTTCCTTGATGCTCTTGCCCTGTGATCAGCTATTTGTTGCCTGGGTGATGTGGGTCTGGGACACTCCAGATAAAAGAAAACCTTAATAACACTGGTGGTGCCATTTCCATCTAGCTGTTTCTACCTTAACAGAGCATCCGCATGCCCCTAGGCACAGGCAGGCATCTCAGCCTGGGTACCTACAGCAAGAGTAGCAGGGGCAGCTGGGGGTCTGGGTCAGGTGATCTGCAGTGCACAAACTCATGAAATTCTCAAAGCCAGCTCATCTCAGAAAAAACTTTCTAAGAGCAGTTTGTTTCCTCGTTCTTGCTCAGGAAAATCAACCTCTCTTTCCCTCAGCTGAAGGGAACACTAGCAGCAGCAAGGGATAATTTGAGTCATGGTGTCAAAGTAAAATAAGCTAAATTGAGTGCAGTGTCACTGTGTACTTGGAATAAAGCTTTGATTTCAGAGGAGCTAGATAAGATCTGTAGGAGAATAGATGTAGGCAGAGCTGCGTGGCTTCTTTTTCCACAGTGTATCAACAGCAAAAGGGGCATTTTTGCCTTAGTGTGCAGCAGCTGCACTCCAAATGGGGCAGATCTATTAATCGAGTAAGTGGGCAGCCAGATATGCCCTTCAAAAACCTGCACAGGGCTATAATTCTTCAGTTTCTAGCTCTGACATTGTACCACCCAGGGAAATTGTGTGCTTGGAATGGTTTTCATTGCTAGCACAATGAACAGGATTTTTCACATATTTACAGTTCCTCTCTCAGTACCCATGCTACTACATGTAATTGGAAAATTAATAAAGAGTTTATGACTAAAAGGGTAGAAATAAAAGAAGGACCAGAGCTGCTGTACACTAAATCGATATAATCAGGAGGCATTGATCAGTGGAACACAAAATGCTTTCATTGCCTTAAAAGTCAATATTGCAGGGGGAAAAATAGATGTGCACAATCGTATACACTCAGCTTAGCCACTTCACAGACCAAGTTCAGCGTTTCCAAGTGTTTTAGAGCTTGTTTTCTTTCATTTCTGTTGGATGAGTGTATCACTTCATAAAAACAGGTAGGAGTCAGGCTGTCTGGTGTTAATACAGATTTTTATTGTGTTCTTCTTTCTGGCATTCCTTCTGTACTTCACAGTGAGCAGTATTTAGTTCAGATCTCTTCATAGACTGAATACAGATACTACTCAATAATGAGAGAATCTAAATATATTCTTGAAGCAGTATGAGAATTGTGTTTAATATATCTTATCAGTAGTTCATTTTTTCTGTAATGGCTAGAAGTACTAGTCTTTGGTTAAGCCCCTGAGTGCAAAACATTGAACAAACATAGATGGAAACACTGAACTTGTCCCAAACAGTTTAATATCTATGTAATAGATATTAGGCTTTGGAAAGTGCAGAGAAGAAAATCAAAAAGGTCAGTAAAAAATGTGTAGTGATGGGGACACAGTATAGGTGAGAAACTGTAGAGGTGCACATCACCCTGGAGGGCTAGGAACCAGGCAAAACCACAATCAGAAGCCAGGATGTTGAGGCCGGCTGAGTGTGTTAGATATATGAGGATGAGAAAGGTGCTGCCTTAGAGATACTATAGAGTAGGAGTCTACAAAAACTCCAAGCAACCAGGATATGAAGTTTAGGGGGAGGATTTATCTTAAGTATCATTATTAAATTTCCTTATTTGCTTTTTAACTGTCTACATGTGATGGCAGATCCCCCCAGGTACTTAGCTGTCTGTGCAAATTGCTAGTGGTCTTCAGGTTGTTCTAAATTTAATTCTTTAACTGCTTGAAATGCCACTAGGCCTTGCGCCTTTATCCTCTCTGAAGATTGTCTGAGACTTGGCCCATCCCTAGACTCTCTTTTATCTTTTTTCCTGTGTCAAAACAAAGTTTGGTTTCCCTTCCATAGTCCCACTCTCTCCTCCTTGGAATAGTGTGAGCTTTTTTTCACTTGGTTTACCTCCCTTGGTCGCACTTCTCCCTTTTCTCCAGCCTTTCTGTCCTTCTTCCTATTTTTCCTGCTGGCTTACTGTGAATTTTGTTTCCTTCCCTTCCCACCTCCACTCTCCTCATCTACCTCTCCCAGCAGCACCTTTTGGAGCACAGGCAGTACTGAATTATAACACCCACAATCTGTTGTGCAGAAGACAATCACACACCAATAGTCAGACTTTGCTGTGCCACCACCTCATGCTTCAACCACATTTTCTGCCACACACCCATTGTTCCTCTGCCATCTCCTGCCTTTCCTATTCTGCCAAACTACACATGGTTGAAATGGTTGCAGTTGTAAAAAGGTCTCCACTGCTCCAATCTGCATGTCCTGGGGGCCGAGTCATTGACCACTGGAACACTGCCTTAAAATAATCAATAACCCTGAGTGACATGCCAGCCTCACGCTGGCCAACCAGGGATAACTTGGGGTATTTCCTCATTCTCCAAAGAGAAACAGCTATTTGTTTAATAGTGGCTGTCACCCAAAAACATCGCTGAGCCTCCCTTAGACGGCCACGCTCCAGGAGAGAGGAGCAGGAAAGCCTGAAGTTTGCGGTGGGGAACTCTGGAGCCTGGAGGCCATCTTAGCCCTGTCTAGAAGGTAAGCAAAAGTATTTACACACTTTCCTTAGCATTCGAAAGCAAACCTTTCTAAAACCCTCATTAAAAATTAGAAGCTTGCTCTAGCTGCCTTGCTTAACAAAGCTGTAGAATGTGCTTTTGTTTGGTGAATTAATGAAGTGTTTTAAGTGCTTCTGGCAATCCAGAGTGTTTTCCTAGGCTGTAATAACACAGTCAGAGCCTCTGATGTACGCAGGTAGCAAAGCGGCATTGATTTTGGTGGTAGAGGCTCTCGCTAGGTCTGGTGATTGTTGTTTAGGTAAGTTCTCCCTGCAGTTTGAAGTGGTATTGAGATAGGTTAGAGAGAATCCCCTGTTCTTCCAGTCAAAGCGACGTCATGTTGCCTTGCACTGAACAAGAATTGGGCCCTCCAGCAATGTACAAAAGGTGCAGAAGAGGATTTATAAGTCAACTACAAGACTCAGCTTTTGTAGAAGGAGGCCAGGCTGTGCCTGTGCTTGTCTGCTTCTCTCTGGTGTGGGGAAGTAGTTGAGGCTGGGCAAAGACACGGAAAAGCTAAAGCTGGAATGAGATGAGAAAGCAGACAGGCAAAAGTCAGTGTAAAAAATAACCTACACATTGGTTATTTGAAAGGTGGATCAAATATCCAATATTCTTTCCATTTCCCTTCGCTCCCTCCCCACTTCATCTTTCACTTCCACACTGTTGGTTTGTTTAGATCTTTCTCAATTTGAGCTGGGGCTTTTTCCAGAGGTTAGCACAATGCCCTGCCAAATTTTGAGCACTATATAAACAATAGGTAATGAGCATAAACAAGGAAGTATCTCTGTTAAAAATCTTCCCACCTGCAGTAGTTAAATTCCAGTTAACTTATTTTAAACCCGGATTAAAAAGTACAGCATGATTGCAAAGTGCTCAGAAGAAAAGGCGTATAAGCACAGTGCCCTTACTGAATTCATAGCAGCAGAGAATGATGCAAATATTTTTGGTATAGAAATGCAAACCAGAAGAAGTCTCTGGGAATCACAACTACCTCACAGCAATATATGGCACCCCATAAAGTCTTTCTGGTTTCCCTCTCAATTACAGAGGTCTCTCCTCATGTCTAACCTTACCTCTTCGTTGTCTTCATTCTGTTGGCAAAGCTTGTTTTAGCCTGTCTCTGGCTTTCTATAAATGTCTTCATATTGCCTTTTTCTTGGGCCTTTTTTTGCTTAGAAACCCAACCTTGACTGATTTCTGCCTGATTTCCTAGCCACCTCAATACCTTCTCAACACCAACTTTTGTCATAAAACTCTCAGGATTAGCCAATGCATATGACCAAATTGATGGGCATTTCACTGTTTACTGCCTTGGTTATCATAAGAGCCATTTCCACATAGCAAGCATAGGCATCTGTGCATGCACGGCTACAGGTGTGTGTACTGAAATGGACTGTAGTCAGATCCTTTTCCTTCTCTTGCATTTGGTGACTAGCTCACAGGAGACCAAACCCCTCTTTGTCATAAACTATCAGTTCTCTCTGGTGACAGAAACCTACAAATTGATATTTTGCATTTTCATGATATTTTATGTCTTTATGCATTTGAAAGCCTAGAGCTGGAGTGAAGCTATGATAAAACATCATGAAGAAATTGTGGTCAGTTTGTACCATAAAGTTAATGACCATCTGAAAGTTCAATAATCTCCACCTCAGTGGTCTGAAATTTCCGAGCTGACGTGGAGAAATATCTCTAGATTCACTTTTACAATGATCAGTCTTTTTAATTTGGCTAGAGATCACAGCTTGGGTGCAGTATGAGCTGAGCTTGTAGATATTGATGAAGAGGGACCTAATAGCAGCCTACAAAACACTTGTGAGTAACAGAGGGGGTAGAGGGGTGGAAGAGGATATAACAAGGAAAGACAGGCCTGTTTACAGCTTGGGAGATTCAGGTTGGACATGAGAAAAGACTTTTTCACCAAGAGATTGTGTCAGTCTGGCAACAGGTCACCCAGAGAGGTGATGATGTCTCCATCCTTGGTGGTTTTCAGAGCTCAGCTACATAAAGCCATGGCTGACACAGTGACCTAGTGCTGGTGGTAGTCCTGCCTTCAGTGGGAGGTTGGACTGGAGACCTGCAGAGATCCCTTTCAATCAGAACCTGAATGCTGTGATATACTAAGCTGCTGTCTTGTATGCTATGGCAGATCTCTGAAAACAAGGTGGGCTGGCTTTTTGACCCGTCCTTAGAAAATAGCCACAGGATTAGACAGGTTTACAGTTTTTCAGGTATTTTAAGGTGGGTGCCAAACAAGCCCATAACCCACAGTCTTATCTACCCTTATCTGCAGAATAAGCATGCCACAGAAAACAGGAATGAACATTTCCACAATTCTTGCTGATGGTATTTTTGACTGAAACAGAGGAAATGCAGCTGGTAGAGGGCCAGGTGAGACTTCCCGATTTGCACAACACCAAGGGAGGGTTGAACATTCCTATGGCATTCTTGGTAGCCATTTCCTGCTCTTCTAGATCTTCAGTACAAGAGATTTCAAATCAGCTTCCCAAGACAATGCGATGCATCCACGTCCCCTTCCACTCAAGGCCTTAGCCCCACTGTGAAGATTGACAGCCAGGGTGTCTTTCTGTGTGGTCATGGTTTTGTTACTTAGGTTTCCAGTGGACAGACAATTGTCCAGTAACAACTAAAATGAAACTCTCTATTAATTTCATACCAACACAGGTTTATTCCTATAATTTTTAAATAAATCCAGTCAAACATTCCAGTTTTGAATAATTCAATTTCAAATCGTCTCTGAAGAGAACAGGGTCTGTAGAACAATATTATCAGTGTAAGTCTTACCTGGAATATTTTCTCTTCAAAACTGATTCTTCTTTCATTTAAGAAGAAAACTGCTGAAATTCCTGTACTGCAGTAACCCAGAACTCCCTGTGTCTTCCCTGAGCAGAGAGCTGCCATGTGCACAGGGAAGTGTTCAAGGTGCATTGGGATCACGCTGTTCCCACTGGCAGCATGTGCCATAGTCTCCAACATTCTGCTGTACTTCCCCAATGGACAAGTTCTGCAGCTCAGTGAGATAACCGATCTGGTCTGGTATTTCCATGGCATTCTGGGAGCTGGGATACTGGTAAGTGAGGTGCCTCTAATGTTTCTTATGGGTTTTGTTCTGTTTCCTTTTGAATTCAGGGCCAAGAAAACCTCTGTTAACAAAAAAAATAAATAAAAAAATTATAGAAATGTGTTTTGCATAAATATGTGAACAGTTTAACTGGGAAGTTGGGCACATGACTGAGAAAATGGATTTAGAACAAAAAAGTGCCTAATCAAGGTATTCCTGAAATACATAACAGGACACAAAGAGAGAAGGAAGCTCTAGGGCTGACTACTCACTGTAAAGGAGGGTTACATGGGTGTTCATCCTCCAGGAGTCAAAGCAAAACTGAGATCCTAAGCTCAGCTGGAGGTCACAATTGTCTGCAGCCCCTCGTTACTCCTCTAACTGATTTTATGTGCACATAATTCGCAAAAACATGAAAGGGAAAACTGAAACACGTTTCAGTAGGTGTTAGTTCAAAACCCAGCGAACAATCCACAAATGTGGGGTTGCAAATGGCTTAAACCACGAATGCTTCATGTTCCCACACTCCCACCTACATCCTTTTGGGTTTGATCTGGTTGGAATGTGCCTTCTATAATTAGTTCTCCATTTCAGGTCTCAGGAAAGACCATCTTTATGTGAATATCCATGGCTGGAAGGGAACTTGTTGGAAAATACTTATCTTTCTAGTTCATCAGAAAACCTGCTCCCTTTTTGCCCTTCCAATTATCTACCCAAGTGCAGTTAAAACCCTGAGCAAGTAGCATGCATATGACCAGTACTGATTGCTATGCAGCCTAGGCAGATGGCAAACTGGAACAGAGCTTTCTGCACGCCAAAAAAAAAAAAAAAGGAATGTTCAAGTATAATTAACTTAGAAAAAAAGCAAATCTCATTCACAGTCAGGCTATGATGCAGCTGCCACTTAAGTATATGGAAAACCTGAAGTGAATGTGGTTCAGAGTCATATATCCCAAAGCAGAAACATGGTATAAAATCATTCAGTAAACTGTTCTCCACTAGCAGCTTGCCTGCATCTTCTTCAAGGTACCACTTGGGCTTATTACTCATGTTGAGCTTGAACGTAAGCATGAGTCTATAACAGGAAGAAGTGGAACTACATGAGAGACCTGTGGAAAATTCGTATCACTCCAAGCCCAGGAGTCATTGGCATTCAATGAAAGGAAAGGCAGATGTTATACATGAGAGCATCACTGGCTCATTGCAAATGAGCCCTCTTTTAAGGCTTCCACACAGAGTTGCCTGTGGTCAGCACCACATACATCAAAAATGAGAATAGCAAGTGAGAGGAGAGGAAAAATTTACATTAATCTTGAAAACACTGCATTAGGAGTAATTATTGATCCACAAGCAATGCTGTTGAGTGTACAGGTTTTCCACAAAACAGCATGAGAAATGCCCACAGGTGAAGAGAAGGGGAAAGAAAACATTTTCGTCAGCTCTCTTTTCCAGGTGCTGGAAGCATGGAAAAATGAGAATTGGCCTCTGGGCCTCCTAATCAGTTAAACAAGGAGAAGAATGTTCCATGACTGGAGTCTGGTCCATATCGTGACTCTACAGTGAGGAAAGACAAGGTTGCAATACCCCATGCACATGGCTTCCTCTCAAAGGAAACTCAGGAAAGTCATGCCAACAGGTTGCCTGATCTTGGAGAATCTCCCTACAATCAGGACCAGGCTCCAGAGCAGGAACTGTGGGGAAAACTTCAGGACAGAATGGCCTAGCTCTGTGAGCCAGAAAACCTACCTCCACCTGGCAACTTCATCTATAGATTGATATCTAGATCATCAGCACACTCTTCAGCTGAACAGCCAGCTCCACCCTTTACTCCTCTGCTGATTCTCTAATGGAAATTATATGACGTGAAAACTCTCAGTTTCCTTATTTCAAATGTTTAGGGTGTAAAGACAGGCTCTATGTGTCATTGTAATGCCTTTCTTCATGGAAAGCCTGTGTGCAACACTGTGAAATGCCTGACTGAGCCATGGCTCACGCACAGCTCTTGTTTTACTGACAACAGCCAAATCTAGCAAATTCTCACTCCCATGTCAAAAAAGCCAGTGTTTATAATCAGGTTCTGCATAAAAAGAAAGCTGCCAAGCAAACCCTTCATCCTGAGCCAGGCTTATAGATGACACAAAGTTGTTTGAAGCTTGGATGGGAAACCTCAAAAGGAAAAAGACAGCCCTGGAGGAAAGGGAGTGTTGGTTTGATGGGCAGAGGTATTAACTTTTCTTCTGAGTGCCAGACAGTAGCACATTGGGGCTGAGGCTGCCTTGGGGACCACTTGTGATTATTTAAGAGCTCACTTCTTCCCAGGAACAGGAACACCTTTTAAACCTCAATGCTCTGCTTCTTCAGGCTTCCAGCTGTGGTCCAGCCACCACTGCAGGTGCTATAGGTTGCCTCTGGGGTGTGCATAAAAGGCAACAGAGAATAAATCCTTTGAAAAATATTTAGGGGCCTCGAAATCTGAGCAGGTTTCATAACACTGTTCAATGAAGTCCATTAAGATTTAAACTGGCATAATTCTTAGTCCAGTTATGCATCTTGTCTTGGAAGATATTCTGTTTTCTCAAAACTGACACATTATTTTTTTTGAAAAAACCCCCAACAATACCCTGCTGAAAAGAAGCAGTGTAGTTTCAGCAATCAGAATTAATGTACCAACAACTTTCCAGACTGCACTAGCTGTCATCCCACGCTTCTTTCTGAGTAGCTCTTCAACAGCACCAACATCTAAGCAGCTGTAACTCACAGAGAAGAGGCAGACGGTGGTTTGCATTTGAGGAATATGATGCCCAGCTCCCAGAATTTAAAAACCATCCCAGCAGAAGTGCTGCACACCAATTCCATTTGTGCTTTTCTCACAGGTTATTTTGCCGGCATTCATGATGCTGGGAGCAGGAGGAGCAGGATGTTGCGCTAACAGATGTGGGGTAAGTGGATATTTATGTGTTGAAATGGCACTATAGAGTTTGCACAACAGCTCCTAAATGGCTGCTCAGCAGGTGGAAATGTGCAGTGACAAACCATCACACCACCGTCAAGAGCCTTGTCAGGGAAATGTAGAAGAGGAGCTTGATCTACAGCGTCCCTGGGCTGGGGCCGAGAGCTCAGTTAGCCAACAAGAATGCTATGATATCGCAGCTGCTGATATGAGGGAAATCAGCCAGGGCCAGTGCCAGAGCACTTAGGCACAATGCCGAGGGCAGAGGGCACTACCTCACAAAGAGTAAAACACGGCTCCAGCTTCCCCTGTTCAAGGAATCCAAGACACTTAGACAGCTGCCTGTTCCTTCTGCTTCCACCAGGTCCTGTTTCCTCCATACCCTTCCATGGTAATTTGTTTTTCCATAGGTTCATCCCTGCTTTCCTCTGTAGGGGTAGATATGTCCTCTGTTTGCAGGTCTGTGGTGAAAGCCTGAGCTGCTGCATCTGGCACTAAGGAGCCAGTGCTGCTTCCCACAGCTTTGACCAGTAGCCTGCATTTGCCCAAGTGTCATACACAGGAAACATGCAAACGCAATTTAAGCTCTGTCATCTAAAGAAAGATCAGAGAGACTTTTTCCCTTGATAATTAAGAATATTATAAATCAACATGTTATACAGGCATCTCCATTAATGTTCAAGCCCTGGGCACAGGCTTCTGTTGGCTATCATGATTGGCATGAATAAACTGACTTAGAATTTTTGTTCTTTTAGTCTGCATCCTTCCTAGAAGCAGCCTGGAATGAGAGACTCCATGCAATAAAGTATGTCTCTTCTGTACTCTTCAATTAATATCCAGTTTGATCCATGAGAAGACCTTTACCTCTTCAAGATGCTTTATTTAAGCTAATTCATTATTCACAATACCAAAATAGCACTCTTATTAGGATATAAACAAGTACATCCCAAGGGACATGCCATTACATTGATTTTACCAAATGTCACAAGCACAGACAGGACGCTAATGATGGCCAAACAGGGCAGTTACAGAGGTAGGGTGAGAGCCAAAGCACCCTGAACCCGGTGTCTGAGCCAGCTGCTTCACATGATTTTGAGTCATGTAGAAAGCGGTGAAAAACAACTGTACTGTGGTGGTTCTCCCACTCCACTGAATGTGGTAACTCACTAATGGAAATCCAGCTTAAGTGGGCTGAGTTCCATGTTTCGGGTGTCCCATCTCCATCCTTCATCCCAGCACTAAATCTTACAGAGCCAAGAGTCAAACTTCCCCAGACTGGCTGGGTTCACACCCAGTCCAACAATAAATGGTGGTAGCAAAGTCTCATCCAGCAGCCCACATCTGCAGATGTCCCACGATCCTCCATTCCCCTCCACCACCCTTTCATGGTCAGCCATTCCCAGCAGCAGTACAGGAATGCCAGATACACTGTCTGAACCTTCCCATCACTGATCGGTTATCTATAAACTGCTCCTCCTCTTCTTTGTTTGCTTTTATGGAGGAATACAATAGACTTCGAGAAAGTAGTTTGATTATGCAGGAGGACTATTTCAGAGTCAGGAGACTCATAGAATCATTGACCTTGAAAAAGACATCCAAGATCATTCAGTCCAGCCTTCAAATGAATACCACCATGCCCACTAACCTGTACCTCAAAGTGGTAAATATTTATATAAAGAGAGCTAGCTGTTGGAATAGATTTGGTGAGGAGAGCATATCGAGTAAAATGCTGGTTTCCGGAACTGTAGGAATCACACACCTCTGTGAGGTGGGAAGGGTCAAAGTCTACACCCTGTTTTAAACAGAACGTGACTCTACAAAACTCAACAAAAACCACAAACAAAAACAAACAAAACAAAAACAACAAGAAAAACCATGAAACAAAACAAAAAAATAAGAAAGAAATGTGCATAAACTAAAAATCAGGGCAATAAAGAGCAGCACAAGCTGGGACTGAAGGAACTTTGTAACTTCACCAAAGCAGCTGATGCAAATTCTCAAAGAATGAATGCTGTAAGTCTTCATCAGCTTATCAGAGACAATCCAACTGCGTGAAGGATAAAGCAGAGGAAACATTAAAAGAAAATCAGAAAAATGAGCAGCAAAACTTTGCAAGAGGTACAGAACAGGCCAATACCATGGGAAACTAATTTCAACAAACTTCAGCATCCCAGCTTACACCTCATGTTGCAACCAAGGAAACAAGCAAGGAAACAAAAATTTCAAGGCAAAGTACAACTAGGGAAAATTATGAAAGTTTGAGATGATGAAATAGTTAATAAAATTCACAGATTTCCACAGGTTATGGGGCAAGGCTCCAGAAAAGTGTCTGCCACAGTAGATATAATGGGGAAATGCCAGTGTGTGTCTAGAAAATGCCAAGGAGAGCCAATCTAACAGCTGCAGAAACTTCAGACTCCCCTTTCAGTGACAAGTAAAGACTTTGCCTCTGTGACCTTGTATACAGTAACAGAAATAGTTGGGACGAGGCCAGTTATACAGTCAACAGATTTCAAATGAGAAATCGTGTGAAAGAGATATCACTGACAAGTACTACTGGGAGTAACTGCTATCATAAAACACAGTATAGCAAAAGACCGTTTGACATTTTCTGTCATAATCGTGTTTAGGATGCCCTGTACTACTATACTGTGCTAAAACAAATTGTTAGCATTAAGATCCTTCAACCAGAAAGCCCAGTTGAAGTAAATGAGAAAACAAGTAGGCAAAAGTGATTCAACATAGGTAGGAGTTTCAAACAGAGTATCAGTCACTCAACTTCACCATAAGGCATGGTTGGTGATCCTATTATGAGAGACAGTGCATCAGGTACAACCCAGACACTCTTTGGTCTGAGACAATACACTAAATTACCTACATTTTGCTGACATTGAAGCTCTGCTAAGAGCCAACTCAGCCAACATGCAGATAAAGACAAAAAAAGAATACCCAGCTATGTAAAGAAAAAAAGAAAAAGACTCAGTTATTAATCGGTTATGATGAAATAAAACCTATGAGAAATTCCAGCAACTTCTAATTCAAAGATTGCTTTAGAGGCATAATGACACACAAAATTAGTCAATTCATACACCTGCATCATGCAAGGTTCTACAGAAAGTACTAGTGTCATCAGCTGGCAAGTTGAAAACTGCATTCACCAGCATGTTTAGACAGAATAGTTTCTTCAAGACTATGCCACAAATCTCCAGTGTGGATGGTGGGTATTTTCATTTGACTCTGTAATGCAGAGGTCTGTGGAGCAACTGGCACTAGGAAAAGGTTTCTACCTGCCTTGTGGACTGTTGGGTTTCACTGCTATTTGCTGGCAACAGGGAAATAAGACCTGAGGTACTTTTGGCTTCAAACCCAAGTCATGGATGAAAGTATTTCCTATGTGCTTCCTCAGCCATGTCTCTGCCTTGCCTCCAAGGCAGGCCTGCTGCCTTGTCCATACTTCAGATCTTCCCCTGGCTCTATCAGTTTCCTCCAGAGTTTTTTCTCCTTCTTGGCAGTGTTGTGAACAACCACAAGCAGTGACTCTTAGCTAGACTAGTGGGAACCCTGTCCCAGGTACAACACCAGTAGCACCCTCCTGATATTCTTGTTTCTATAAACAAGCAGCAACCAGATACATGCAATCCATTAATAGAAACCTACCCCAAAATGGAGTAACCGTAAGGTTTCTGTGGGAGTGGCTGATGTAAAACATACAGGTGCATTACATACATATGAAAATCACCGCTGGTTTGTTGCCACACACAGCACAAATAGATTTCTCAACATGAGCAGTGGTAACCATGTGTCATGGTGCTGCAAAATGAAGGAAAGCAGCAACAAGAAGGGCTTTTATTGCATTCCATCAATTAGCAAAAACAAAAGCATCTTCTGTTACCTTAATACCTGGTTTGGTAGTTGCCTGCTAGTTTCTGTTGGTGCAAGGGCCAAGAAGGTGAAGAATGGGAAATGGCAAGGCACATGATATGGAACACATCAAACCAGGACTGGCTTCTTATTGGCATTTGAAAGAAACTTACCAGATTTTTCATAATTGATAATTCAAGTATAAAACTCTGAATAAGTAAAGCTCTAGACTTGCCCACTTTAAAAAGTAAAACAAGTAAAATCTGAAGTCCTTTAACATATAGGGTAGCAGTAACTGTCAGGAAAAGTCAACTATTTTTTATTCCCACAAATTTATTTTTAGTAATAGTAGAAGTCGTAGTAGTAGTAGTAGTTTCAACATATAGTAAGAAACAAATGACGAGAATTTTTTCCTGTTCAATGTAAGTTCTCTGTCACATGAAAATGGGGGGTTACCCAACCCTTCATGTGGGAATATTTTCTCCACACTTAGTGATTTCTTTGTCAATGTCCCAGGGGAGCTGAAACCCTTATACCCAACCAATCTGTCAGCATCCCATAAGGGGAACTTTTCACCGAACAGATTCACTGAATTCGAGAGTGATTCAACTTCCTTTTAGGGAAGTGTTAAGCAAACATTGTGGAAACCCCTCAGTGGGTCTTCCCAATGTGTTATTCGCTGCTGGCAAATGCTTGCAGCTGTAAAGAATTTGCTCTGACAGTTTACAGCATAACACTCTTTATTAATACAAACTGTGGCAGATTAATAAGGTTCGAGGATTGCGGGTGATAGTATCTGACTGCAACAATGTGTTTAAAGCAATCTACTATACTATCAAGCAAGCTCCAATCCTAACAGCAATATTACTGTAAAGCAAGCTCTAATCCCAATAGCAATTTCTAACATGCATAAAGCATGATTCTTACCCAGTAGGTGTCTCTATAGGGGGCAAAAACAGGGTCAGCCCATCAAGCAGTTTTTATGGAGTCTTCCTTAATTTTCCCCCTATTCTCAACTTACTTTTATACTATTTCTTTATGTTTAGATGGAGTTTGGGTGACTTTAGTAATAAATACTTTTATTTCTGACTGATGCAAAGTTCCCTCACTTCACATGCCTAATGGAGGTGGTCGTATCTTGGCATCCAAGGAGAGGGATTTCCACATACTTGTTGACCCAGCAGCAGAACATCTTCATCTATCTCCCTTGGTTGGCAGGTGCTATACACTCTTATGAACTACTAAGTACCACCATGTTCCCCTCTCTGTAGGGATTTCTGTGGAGGGAGGCCACAGTGACTCCATTCTGCTCCACCCTCTGTTCCATTCCCCATGGAAGGTGCTTATTGTTGTTATGGGGAGCCTTCATTGGGCATGTTGACCGTGTTCCATCCAGGGAGTAGCAGCTGCGTTTTATCCTGTAATTCTCAGTCTCCTCTAATCTTTTTAACTCCAGCTGTCTTCCCACAGTCTCCATGCTACTCAAACCTCATGCACGCAATGTTGAAGGTCTTTTCCCTTGCAGATGCTGCTGTCAGTGATCTTGGCCATGCTGGGATTTGCAGGAGGAGCGTATTGTGTGGTCATCTCCTCACTGGGGCTGATTGGGGGCCCTCTGTGTGACACAGGTGATGGAGAATACCTCTACCCTTTCAGGAATGACACTCTGGAGTGAGTATGGCTTACAGGCTCCTCCAACTTTGCTTTCCCTGATTCCTTCCCCATCTTTTTAAAACAAATTTGGATTTTTCCAAAGCGAACTAATGGTCCACCCTGTGTACACCTAAACTCACATTTCCCTGAATAAAATGTTCCAGCTTATCACCTCTTTGACCAAGGAATCATCCTTGGGCAAATTGCTTGAGTTTCTTTTGTTGTGCTTATCACAGGCCCCTTGTGCAGTTTGCACCATGCTTTCAAAATGCTGGTAAATTGTGACTCCCACCGGAGTCAAAAGGAAATGTTTGATTACTGTGCCACATGAACCTGTTAAATCATCAGGAACTGAGCCTGCTCTACTTACTTCTGAAAAGCGAAGGAAAAATCTTCCTTGAATCTTTAAAGTTAACCTTGGCAATCATGCTCTTCCAGCTAGAGCTAGAGATAATGAATGGACTGGGCTGAGATACCACAGCAGGAAGGGAGACTATGGAGACACGTCTTAAAATCATTACGACCATAAAGACCTTTCTCTTTAGTTATTTAGTTATACAAAATAACTAGTCAAAAACTAAAACAATTTTGCCACAAAAAAAAGGGGAGATTCTTCTGCATGCAACAAAGTACAGATGTGGCTCTCTTCCAGTTATCAGTTGCATCTCTGCAAAGGGAATTCTGAAGAGAATTACCAGCTTTTACCCATTAGTAGAATCCGAGACTCACTTTGTGCAATCAAGTTCAGGATCCCCCTCTGTTCAAAACATAGAAAGTATTTTCAAGTTTTTATTTTCAAGTTTTTATTTTCTAATACCTCGCCAATTGTTTTTCTCTAACACAGAGACAATTACTTGTTCAACCAGACAACATGGAGTATTTGCAAAGAACCTGAAAACATCATCCTTTGGAATATTGTCCTTTTCTCTATTCTCCTGGCCATCGGTGTGATTGAAGCCATTCTCTGTTTTATTCAAGTCATCAATGGACTTACTGGCTTCATATGTGGCACATGTATGAGGAGAAGGAAGGTTGGTATGCAGTAAAAGATATGAATGCTTTATGTTCTTACTAATATTATTTTTCAGGCTCTGTAATAGCACATGAGCTGAGAGGTGTGCACAGTCCCTGAAGAAGCTCCTCCAGGGAGCTGAGACAGCACAGATTTTATTTGCATGCACACTTTCTCTCTCTCCATCACACTGTAGTCAGGGATAACCTTGTCTTCAGGTATCTCTAAACCACAGAGTAGTATGACATATTGTCCTACTCAGATGGTCATGTACCTATGCAAGAAGCCTTTCTGATAAAGGGTAATGACTCTTCCCAGAATCTGTGAGAGACAAAAAGTAGGGATGTTTTAAATTGGTCAACAGCAGTAAAATTGTTATTTTACAAAATGGAAGAAAACCTCTTTCAAGTTTCATTTATCACTACTCCTTCCTTTTCACTGTTTATTGTCATTGTACAATATATTTGCAGTAAGCCTGATATCCCCCTGGAATATTAATTAATCATCTTTCGTTCATTGCCTTTCAGACAAATATTTCTGGAATGTGAATGACCTCCAGGGAATGCCAGGACAAGCCTGAGCTGCCGACTAACATACAATAATGATAGTGCACTGTACTGTATTTATGGGGGTCAACAAAGAAAACACAAAATGTTCAGGAGTTTCATGGGGCAAAATGACTTTTTTATAAAACAAGTCAGGGTGGAAAAGGGCTAAGTCATTTAGATTTGAGACTCCACATTTTCATCTCTCTAAATATACCTGCTAAACCTCAGGTACTGGGAAAAACATCAATCTCTCTGGTCCTGACTACTGCACTGGCTTACAAAGCACAGCAGTCCTCCGATAAAAGATCACCACTTGCCCTCTCTTGTATGTGGGAAATGGAACCGTCGTTAATGTATAAATGTGTACATTTATCAACTGCATGAAGCAAGTGTTCTCTGGCTGATGTAAATAACCTCCCATCCTCCCTAAATCCCACTGTGGGCTCACCTGTCTATTCCTATTAACTTGCTAACTGGGCACTCACAGATTCTAATTAGGGTGAGCAGAGAATGTATCAAGTACTGTTTGAGATACTGCAGAGGCAAATGAAGAGCACAGTGTTCAGCCATCCTGGAGCCAAATCCCCTTGTGCCATTTGGTAGCTTGCTGTCATCTTTGACAAAGTCCAGTGCACTTCTAAATCAGTTCTTCAGGAGCATCTGAGAGATGTGGGAGCCTTTGAGGGGCATTTGGGTCAATACAGACAGTGGAGCTTGGAGCAAGAGTTTAGAAACATCTGGTTTAAGAAGAGGGTGGAGAACCTCACCACCAATTTTGCCCTTATGAGACTATATAAGAATTTCACTATCTTCCACACAGGTCTGTAGGGCTGTTCTAGAATAGATCACAGGGCCAAAGCAATTAACTAGGCAAAGATAACCAAAGATGAAGGTAGTAATTATTACAGCTTAGCAATAAATAAAATATTTAATCTGAAGGCAACAAATCGCATCCATTTTAGTGTTATATCACCAGAAATCCCAACCAGGAACTGTGTAATTCCCCATAATCACTCAAGATCAAGCCCTTCATCTTGAGATAAAGTCCATGATGGAGAAATTTCAGAACACACATCATTTCAGTGACTTCCTCAAAGATTAATTCTTGGATATGGACTGCCTTCCCTCAGTCAGCCTGTAAAACAATTTTTACCCATGCTGAACATACGTACACAGCTATGAAATCCTGAATATATTTAAAGTACTTGGAGCCTGTTTTTCAAAGAGAAACATTTGTGTTTTCTCATAAAGTCATAGTTGTCTATATTTCTGCATTGTAGCATGGGAGCAAGCTACTTGAACACAGTGATTGCAGGCTGTGATTGCTGTCCTCTAATGTAGCATACAAAATGCTTCATATAAAGGTTTCCTTTGTACAAAATGGGGAAGAAAATGTCAGTTGCCTAGATGAGGAGCATATGCACTTTGGAGCACAGTTTTACTTCTAGAAGCAGGAAATTTGGCCCATAAAACTTAAAAGCACCTTCAGTAAAAAATCAAGTGTGAGGCTTGCCCAAGTTTGCAATCATCACTAGGTGCATCCAAGCCTGCTAGGTGGCTTTAAAAGCTCCTGTTTGTTGTCAGCAGTGAATCTTGGACAGCGCTGCCACGTAAAGGAGACATCAAACCAGGAAAAGAGTCATGGAGGCAACTAAAAAGATTCATGTATAGTTAGGTGGAGAGACTCCTTCACCAGCAGAGGGGCTGTATGAACTCTTCATGGACCCTGCCCTCATCCTTTAGCTTTTAGTCCCTGACTCTCACCTCTCTGATAAAGCCAATTTGGGCTGTGACAGCACCAGGAGAGGGAGAGATACCCACTGGCACACCTCCAGTACAGACAAGTAAGTGCACTATATTGCTGCCATCTGCTTGTTCCAAGCTGTCCTGCCCTGGGGATGTTCAGTGTCATGTCTGTGTGCTCCCAGGGACACTTTCTGTCCTGCCAACTGTGTTTTCATTGGCCTCACTGATATGTGTTAATATTAAATATTGTTCTTCTATACCAGAAGGTTATTTTCTGGCTTGATTTCTGCGACCTAAAGGACTTGCGATTTCAAAGTACCTCCAGTAGGAACAGAAATGGGATAACACAGAAAACAGAGTTAAATTGTCTAACTGGAACCACCGAGAAACCTTTTCTAAGGTAGGCATCAAGATACATAGTCCATGGAGACTGGCAGCCTTCCCCCAGCCCACACTGAAAGTGATGCCTAAGGCAGGGAACAGACATTGTCTCTCTGGGCAAGGTTCAGTTCCCCACTATGGACAGGAGTTTCTGGTGCCATTTGAAGTCCAGCAAAGCATCCTGCTCAACCTCCAGACGTCATCTCCATGTGGCAAGGGTCTCTCACATGTCCTCTGTCACACCTGAGAGCCACTTACAGATGTCCAGAGACCCAAGTATCTCAGATGGAGTTAGCAACACAAAGGTGAGGGTGACCAAAGCAACCACTTGCCTCAATGTTAAAAATTAATTTAGCCAAGACACCCAAGGGAGCTAAAATTAGATTAAATCATTTCAGCTCCTGTTTTTTTGGATCCCCCAAATCACCTTTTACTTGAGTCAAAGCCTGACCTCTCAGAAATGTCATCAGAACCTTCTCCAGGAGCTGGCCAGCACATTGCAGGTGGGGCAGCTTTTTATGCAGAGCACTGTAGGGAGATCTGCAAACCCAAGCTCCTCTGGTGGGCAAGGCTTCAAAAGAAAATGTCTATATAATACTAAATATAATAACAACTTTGAAATGAACAGAGAGTTGTCTTGACTAAAGATATCATACTTCCGAATTGGGATTACTATCAATTTTAAGTTGTTCGGGGGGGATTTTTTTCCCCCAAAATGGAAAGAGTTATTTCAGGGAAATCTTCTAACAAAAGGAAAGAGGAATTTTGTCCATGAAATGTTTTATGTATTGTACACATGAGGAACTTAGGAAAACTAAGGAACTTACAACATTCTTCTATATCTATTTTCTTTTTATTCATCTTCTTTCTCTCTATCTACCTATTAATCTGTCCTGTCTATACCTATGACTTTTAAATAATTAATGGTCAAAAACTTACACCAGCATAATGAAAAAAAAAGTTTATTTTTGACATTTATTATTCACTGTGCAGTGCCCCAAGGCACCAGAAGGACTAAAAATATGTTATTTTCTCATCAAACTATCCTTCTGTCTTCTGCATTTGAAACTCGTGCAGGAGATCAGTCACTTGCAAATCAGTGTTGATTGGAAAAGTATTCCTGGGACTGACTTGGGATAGGAATAGAACTTTAGTCCAAGGACACCATCTAAATATTTGTAAGTGTTTGGAGACCAACCGCCCAGTGTTTCATCTGTCTCAGGATCAAGGGCACAATCCAAATACCTGGATTGGAAACCGCAGACTAGTTCATACCACCTCATTTCAAGAGGAACTGTCAGTTCATTTTGATGCAAATGGCTCAGACGCCTCAGGCCCCAGTGCTCAGTTTTTCTTGGCACGAAGAGCAAAGCAAACCACTGAGAGGTCGGTCCCCACAGACCTCCGAGTGCCGCAGCCTCTGCTCTCCTGTCCCAGCCTCTCCTCCCAGGCAACATCTTCTATGCAAACAAACTGAAAAAAGAAACCCAAAGGAAATTAAGAAGAAAACCAAACCTTTCCAGACTCTCAGACTACTTTATTTCAGCTTGTCCCTTTCCACAGGAGTGACAGGGGACAGCCACCCTTCAGAAACACCGTTCCCTGCAGGACCTCTCTTACCCCAAAGTGCCCCCTTTGTTCTGAGCCCACTGGCCATAGAGAGCCATCTAAAGCCTATCAGCCATATTGTAGCATATTTAACCCATAAAGGCAGGGCAAAGGCTTTGTCTTAGGCACGGAGGCCACTGCTTTATCCATCTTTATTTCTGCCTGTCAGTCAGATTCAAAGCTGAGTAGATGAAAGTGCTCCCTATGGTGCAGATCATTTCCACCAGAGATAGAAAGCTTTGCTGGTACACAGCACTCCTCACTTTCTTTCAGGCACTCCTCTATTTTTACCAACAACCCATGTCAGAGTTTGTTCCATCAAGGTCGACTGATAAGGTGTAAGAGCAAGAGCTCAGCTGAGTGTTATAGAATCACAGAATGGTTTGAGTAGGAAGGGATCTTAAAAATCATTTCGTTCCAATGCCTCTTCCATGGGCAGGGACACCTTCCACTAGACCAGGTTGCTCAAAGCCCCATCCAACCCGGCTTTGAACATTTCCAGGGATGAGGCATCCACAACTTCTCTGTGCAGCCTGTTCCAATGCCTCAACACCCTCACAGTAAAGAATATCTTCACAATATGTAATCTAAATCTACTCTCTTTCAGTTGAAAGTCCTTATCGCTTGTCCTATTACTACAGGCCCTTGTAAAAAGTCCCTCCTCATCTTTCATATAGCCCCTTCAGGTACTGAAAGGAACTTGAATACCTCAAGTAAGTGCTCAGAACCATTGGAGATACAGCAGAATATCCTGGCTGCTGTTCCAGAAGGGTGTGTATCTCCCACAGAGACTGTGCAACATCAGCTCGCCCATGAGGACATCTCAGGGACTTTAGGGATCACAGGTGATACCAGCCATCTCTATGTGAGCATCTAAATCAAGCTCTGAAACACCTAATGCATACAGCGACACCACTCTTAAAAGCAGCCCTGAGTTCTGCAGTTTGAGACCTGCCTCACAAGACCTAAAAGGAGGTCAGTAAATAACCTCTTAAAATCACATATTTCTCCCCATGGGTTACCTGGGGAGCTTGAAGTGAGCAGTGCAGCAGTTGGCATCCAAGGCTGCAGACCCCCATCACGAGCAGGGAGGTGAAGCCCACCTCAAAAATCTCTTCATTGATGAGCTCTCTTCTTTCTTTTCCCTGAAAATAGTTGTATAATCTAAGAGTCATTTAATGACAAAAGAGTACAACAACAGATTCAGCAAGGAACTGGTCTTCTTGGTGTAAGTTCGTGCTTTTATAATCCTTCTGTTCACTGTATATCATCAGAAACACTCCAGGTTCAGATGAACTACCTTACACATCCTTTTTCTCTAAGTCTCCTTCATCCCATTAATGTAAACATTAATGTGCAATGTCTTCACTTACATTTCGTTCTATGTCTGCCCTTCACCCCTCTGGGTCTTTAAATTAAGTTTTCCTGGAGAATGTTATGCCTACTTTCCCCCCTCCCCCCTCCCCAAGAGATGAAAAAAAGCAGAGTCAGTCCAGACATTCTGGACTGTCAAAGAACAAATTCAAATATTGCTTTGAACATGTTGAATTTAGTTTACCCCCACGTGAAGAGTGCAATGCCAGGTATGTCCTCCCAGGAGTGTCTGACTGCAGACCAGGCTAAGACCTGGCTGAGTGCACCTTTAGCCATGTGCACCTTCAGCCCTGCCCTGTGCCTGCCTAGGAAATATGCTATAAAACATTTGCTCCTAGAAAAAAACATTAGCATGTGTCTGTGTGTAAACAATGTTTTAAAAGTTTTTGAAACATCCATTTTGATAAAGGAAAGCAAACCAGAGAAACCAGTGGCTCCATTGCCACCAACAGCTGCAGTTTCTAGGACCTCGTAGCAGGTTCATTTAAGGTGGAAGGGAGTGTTTCTAATTACCACCCAGAAAAATGCACCTTTAAAATGCACAGTGTCCCTTTTTGCACTGAGATAATTGGGTCAACGTTAAAAACCATTACTCAGTTAAAATAGCATTTGATTATAAATATAAAGGAATATTTCTCCTAAGGCAGGGCAAATAATCATCTGGTTGTCAGGCTTTTTCATCTCTTTTAATTTTCACTTCTTTGTAAACAGTTCTTACAGAGTCTTTCAATCAGACCACTGCATATCTTACCAAAACCCTTATTTACCCTTGTACAGAAAAGTGTCATAGAAACCATGGAGTTTCTGCACTTTTTCTCGCTTCTTCTCACAGACATCACCCGTGTGTCTGTGTGTTCCTACCATGTCCTGCCCATGAGACTTGCTTAGCCTGTGCCACTGTCATTTCCATGCACAGCTGCTCCAGGATGTCTGCTGGAAATGGCACACTGCAGAAAATCTTTCTAAAGGTTTGGTCTTTCACTCAGAGTACACATGTGAAGAAGAAATCTGTGGTTTCCCCATGGAAAGAAGCTACCCGCTCCACAGACAAATGCAGGTATCCAGAAAAGCCATACGTGTGCCCTATATAGGGCAGTTTTTACATAGATTTGGTTATAAAGAACCATACTTGGACAGATTATAATGGTTCACATAGCAACTAAAAAGATATCAGTATGGCTGCTTTATAATAAATGTAACTAACTTAATTCCTTAATGCACATATGAGAGTTTTTTCAGAATTATGTCTGTTTAAAGGGAGCTTCATAAACCAGCTTTAAAAAGTCTGTATCCTTCCCGTAGTTTCACTGGGGAGTCCAACACCTTGCTTTCCTACTGGTTTCCAGCAATGAAATGATAAAATGCTTGCTTTGAGTATCAGCATGCAGCTCCTTCCACTGGTCAGTATTGTTTCCTGGGTTTATTTTGATAATTATTGAGAGTGTAGTTCACTTAGCTTTAAACAGTCAGTCTTAGCTGCATCTTCTGTATTTGCCTTGTGCCTAGAATGTAGAGTAATAAGTATTTTCATACAAGACAAAATATAATTTTTCCCCTACTTCAAGCCAAGTTAGCACGACCACTCACATCAGTGTTCCATTATTTTTATAAACACTAATTTCTATATTCTTAATCTCTGCTCCCCACAAAATAAGACTGGATATCTTCTGAAGAAGGGGAAAGACTGCAGAATTGTCAGTATTTCTCCAAAGATGGAGACTCTGCATCCAGTTTTCAAGACTTTTAGGTTTATTGCTGTGTTTCATACTGCATCTTTCTTAGCAAAGTATGGTAAATACTCAGTTTCTTTACAAGGCAGCACTATTTTTACTGATTTTTTCTAGTTTTTTCTGACTGTGGACTCAATCAAAGAATATTATCATCACAACATTATTCCTCTCTATGATATAAATTAAGCCACAGATAATGGTTCTAAATATACCAGGCTTAGTATCTATGAGTGTGTTTTTTACACAAATTTTAGCTACTGGAATTTGGGCTTCTTGGAAAAGCAAAAGGGATCAGCAGGACAGAAACCAAACAGAAATGGCCATAGTTGGAGGTCAGAATATAAATGTTTTCATTGGAGTGTTTACTGCAACAGTTAAGTTTTCTTAAAATACTTTTAAAATTTCTTCTTAAAGCTCTTGTATTGCTTAGATCTGGATGACTTTTCTCTCAAAGCAAATGAACCTCTTTAATGTAAGGGTAGATTTTACCTCACTGTGACTTTAAAGGACTACGGTTTCATGAATCATTTTGGGATGGATTCTTCCAAACCTCTTTGCACTGAGCAGAACCTAATGTTTATGTAGATTCTTTTAAATTAAAGAGATTCATTTAAGAGTTCTGTTAAGAGTTAAAGAATTTAATTTAAGAGTGACTGAAGAATATGACACTTTTCATTAAGGATGACTGTGGTCTTTTTCTTGAACCAGTTTCTGTTATCCAGCGTAGCAGAACAATTTTAATCCTGGAATAGGCTAGTTCTGTGTGGGATAAATTGCCACTCATGGTGACCATTGGGCTCTCTCTTGAAGAAAAAATGTTTCCCGACTGACTGCTGCCCTCTGCTTCTCTTTTCTCTCCTTGCTGCATGGCATCATCTGAAATTTGCTTCCTTGATCTGTTTCTTTGTGAAAGAGTCCCCAAATGGTATTTGCCTAAGACACTTCAGCCAGTGTTGTAGGCTTGTTTTCTGACTGCAGTGTCTGCTTGCATATTTCTTCCCTAATGTCCATTTTCTTAGACCGTATAAGTGATGCTCATGAAGGGTGGTCAATCAATCATGGCAGATGAACAAAGGCAATTCTGCTTCTTGTAGCAAAAGTCTTCCTCTGAGACAAAAAAAAATTAAATTAAAAATTAGTATATTCAAACTGCCTCTAGATGTTTAAACATTGAGCTTTTCCATCCACACTGAGATATTCCTGAACTCTGGAAAATTATTTAGGGCTAGATTCTAATACTGTTACCTGTACTCAGCAGAACATCTCAGTATGGGAGAAAACTTTGCAAAGAAAATAAAAGTCTGATTAAATATTTGTATGAGAAAAAAATTTACAAGCTCTAACAGTGTTCTATAAGATCAATTGAGAATATGTATTGCAATTCTTACCTTTTCATCTTCCACAATCACAGCCACCTGGGTTGGAGGAACATATATCAATGGCACAGCTGAAATCATCTACCTGCCTTCAAAAGGATTGTTGTGGGTCCAGGCACCTGTGGGATTTGCCTTGTCCCTTGTTATTGGTAATAATTCAGGCAATTAGGACACATAATCTTTAAAATATGTCATACGAGTATATGAAGATATCTAACTGAGTATACAGTCCATTTTAAAGGTGATTTTGATTCTTCAGTCTCCCATAGATTCAGAATAAGCATTTAAAATTTTATCCTCTAAACTGAAACATAACAAGTTAGAGTAGCTTCCAGCTACTGTAGAGCTTTGCCTGCTGGGAGCAATTTATATTGCAAAAATCTTATCTGACATCTTAAGAAGATTGTGGTTATGTGCATATTGCTTTTTTAACATGGTGTCTTATTTACAAGCTATTAAGAATATTGGTATCTTCTTTTTTTCTTAGATATTTCTATGTGATGAAATAACACTATCTTGATTTTTCCTCTAGAATACATTCTTCTGAGTAGCATCATCTCTGGATGAATATGTAGTGTATCCAGCTTCTTCCACTTTACAGCTGGTCACTATCGTGTTGTAACTAAGTCAAGTGTGCAGTGTTCTATTCCTGAGCTGCCATTTCTAACTCTGAGAATTATTGAACTCACTCAGAGGTTCAGCTGTCTTCCCAAGACCAAAGATTCTTCCAGATCACACTGTGTTATACCATAACTCTCTGAGGACACAGTATGATGAAAGCAAGGAGATCTGTGCAGACCTTGCACAGAAGTTTCTAAAATAACAATTGCCTTTATTCTCAAGTCAAAGAAAAGAGTCCAACTGACGTGAATATGAATCAGGCTTGGAAATACATTGCCAGCATTGCTAATGTAAGTAATTCTTACTAATGAAATTGAGGAGTGCAGGTCTGATCCTGCAATCTTTGCTCAGGTCAGTAGTGCCCAGACAAGCAGTCCTGTTGGCTTCAGGGTTAGGCACTATACCTAGTCTTTGTTTTTAATGAGATGGCTGCACATCTGAAGTCTAATATTTAGATGAAGGTGAGTGGGACTCAGCTCAATGTGCAGATTAAAACAATATTGTTCTGGGAAGAGGCAATGAAGCCACCAAGACAAAAATGTAATCGGAAAAGGAACATATATCAACATATTACCTCACATGGCTAAGGACAAAGATTTATCTTTTTTTTAGCCAAATATGAGTCTCTGCTTAATGACACAGAAGGCATTTCAGAAAACTTTATTTCTCAGGTTGGTAGGTCATTGGGGATGGAGAGAAGATTATATGTGGGTGTCACCTGAACTAAATTCCTGTTGCAGTCACACAGGTATCATATACCATTTGGGGTGTTCTAGGGGGTCCTCCCTGGCCTCCAGTAGTCACTCTGGAAAGATGTAGCTGTGCCAAAAGTGGATGGTCATATCTGTCAGCTTGTAAGCAGATATTCTTTATAACATGGAACTTCTCAGATGGACAAAACCCCACAAATGAATTGAGGCCCTGGTGTCTGGTGGGCTGCATCATTCTCTAGAGTCCATTAAGTATGAATTCCACATTCACTATATGGGTCTGATAGACAGATATATTAGTCTTACCTTTCTTCTCCTGGAATATAAAATATGTTGTCACTTCTGACAGGTGGTTTCTTCTTTGTAAATCAAATGAGATCCAAGAATTGTGTGGCAGTGATGGACCCCATTCAAGAAACTTAATGGAAGTATGATGGGAAGATTCCTCTTCATTTTACCACTGCTAGGAGAGATGTTCTGGTTTGCAGATATCCTGACATCCCTGGGTAGATACTTACTTTCCTGTTAGATTTGTTAAAGGTCATGTGACACAAGTGCCAGAGTATAAGAGACATCTGGGAATTGTGTTGGACTAAGCTGTGGAAGGTTTTGCTTCATGTCTCTTTTTGTGAGAGGAACACAAGCATTTCTCATTCCTGGAAAATATATTTTTAGGTTTTAAACAAATGACAGTAGTATATATTCAGGGGTCAATAACATATAAAACCTTGTCTCAGCCATTCTCCCGCACACTAAATGGACTGGAGAATTTCAAGGCTCAGCTGTGGCAGGGCTCAGCTGTGGGATGAAAAGAAGCAGACACTTTTACCCACTTGGAGGAACGTACCTCTTTTGACTGAGACCATCTAAGCAGCGAGTTCCACTCCTGGTACCTAAATGAGTAGCTTCTTACCTTTTGAAAGGTTGGTCTCACATCCTCAATAGTTTGCTTTTAACAAAATTACATGACTGCAGGTAATCAGCAAGCACAGTGTCATTGGCTCCACTGCACAACTCAACCAATATAGCCAAGACTACAGAATGTTGTTCTGCTCTCACTAAACTGGTAATAGGGACACACAAAATCTTGAACTTTTTTTGGTGAGGACAGTATCTTCAGATCTGATGTGATTAACTTTTTGTGCTAAGAAGGTGAAAATTATTATTCTATTTTAGAGTATAATCTAGCTAAATTTGGGTAGATTTATTTACAAAAGTTGCTTTCCTGAAAAAAATTCTCCTTCCCTTCCTCTGTGCCTCATTTATTCTTCTAAGCAACCTATTTTTCATATTTTTCAGTCTGCAAAACCATTAACCCATTTTCATTAAAATTTCACATCCATTGCAATGAAAAGAAAAGGAAGGGACATCCTTAACCATCAGAAGTATCATCCTCAAGAGTTAGAGCTGGGCAACATTTATGCATTTGAAATGAGAATTTTATAACACTAAAGATTATTATCCATCTGAATGGAAGGATGATGCCCTACGGCAGCCAGCAGCCTGGTAACATCTGAATGTTTCTGGTGCTTAGGAGCATCTTATGGCAAATTTACTTCCAAAGGGTGCTCTCTGCTACCTGGACAGGACAGGCAAGGCTCATCTCCTACCTCTCAGCATTCAGATGCTTTGCACTGGCTATCCCCTCTGTGCTCATTGGTGCAGTCACAGCATCAACAGGTAAATCTAATTGTTTGTCCCTGAGTAATTAACATGCTTTTGTCAAAAGTGATTAAAATGGGATCCAAAGAAGTCCTGATTCAGACTTCAAATTACCCAGTCCTGTGGCCCTGGCCACCAAGCCAGGTAATCTCTACCAGAAATATGGAGCCCTCTGAGGTTCAGTGCACAACTACCTAAAGAGATTTAAACAGCCCCAAGACCTGTTTAAAACTATTTCATTATCATGAAATGACTTTTTATGAACTTTGTGTTGAGGAAAGATAAAGGGAGACTCTAAACCCCAGTATAATCCTGTTTTAGAAGAAATCTTATGCTTCCTTCTGTTAATACCTTCTGCATGTAAGACCCAGTAATATCACCACAGATTGTTAATAAGATTCTGAAGAAAACTTGCTTGAGAGAAGCAGGAGGTTCAGTCCTGTAAACTCACAGCCTCCACCCAGTCCTGTATTGGCTGTGAACAAGGGTTAAAGAGCAGCCAGATCACTGAACATCTAATGAAATCAGTTGAAGTCATGAGTTCATCTGTTATTAGGGGCACCAGGGCAAAACTCCCTTCTTCTGATAAGTTGGGTCTAGAGGTTGACCTTTAACTGTCCAAATTGTAGAAACACACAAAGCACAGATATTTCTAGAGATGCTCTGGAGGAAAAGGAAAAACTTTGATTTGATGAGAGCTGCAGCATGATAAGGGAAATCACAAGAGATCACAGAAAAAAACAAAAAAATTAATCCAAGTCCTAAAATACCAAGTGGGTCTCAGTTCTTAGCCCTGATGTGACTGGTCCCTGTGAAAAGGCAATTTCAAAGGCAGCAGAACTGTCCATGAAGGATTTGTTGTGATTTTTTCTTGTTTTGTTTAAAAGACTGGAATCAGACAAGCTATGGGCTTCCAAATCTGTTCAAGAGAGGGGAATGACTGATGATACTACCACTTGTTTTGCTCTACCCCTGCCCAGCATATATCTCCGTTGCTGGCTTGGGAGCATTGCTGCTGCCACAACGTCTTCTGCAGACTCAGCTCGTCTCTCTGCTGGCTTCATGTTTGCTCACAATATCTACAGGAAAATCTTGAGGAAAGAGGTACTTGGCTGCAGCATTCAGCAGTTTTGGTGTCAGGAAAGAGTCTTGTTTTAAGACTATTTCTAATCCAGTCTGTGATTGGAGGTATTTGTCCTTCAGCTGCTGAACTGATTCTGATTCCTGGAGTTAGAGCTCCAAACATAAGTCAAGGGTGTTCATATCTTTGGTAAGGGTACCAATACATGTATTGGTGAGCTTTGCTCATTCTAATATGCCTGGTATAAAATTTGGATTAAGATATTAAAGGAAACAGCATAAACACATGACCCTCAAAAGTCCAGAGGGCAACTCCATCTCCAGGGGCGCCTGCCTTAGGTGGCTGCTGGTGACAAGTAGTGCCCAAAAGCATCAAGGGCTTGGTGAGAACCAGCCCAGGACAGGGCAGTGCTGGCCATCCCACCAGTAAATGTACTATCTTTAATGCTACCATGTCTGTTTTACATGCTACAGAGACAGAGGTGATATGGGCCATGAGGACCTCCATGTTGGTGTTTGGGGCCAGGGCTGCCAATCTGTTTTTTTACTCCACCTCTATCTACAGCCTCCGGTTTCTCAGAGGTTTGTCCTCTTCCCCCAGCTCTGCTGTGCCCCCTTCACTCCCAGCACCAACACCTACGGCTTGGCTGCTGGATTCTTGGTTGGGCTCCTGCTGAGGCTACTGGCAGGAGAGCCTGCCCTGAGCATCCCCCCTGCCATCTGCTACCCGGCCTGCTCCCTGGTGAACAGGACCTACAGCCAGCTCTTCCACTTCAAAACATTCACCATGCTTCTCACCTTGGGTACAATTCTTGCTGTTTCATATCTGGCCAAGGTTTTGCTTCAGAGAAACCTCATTCCCCACAGGTGGGATGTTTGCAATATCATAGGGGGAACCAGCACCATCACCCCCCTGCAGCAGATGGAGAAATAGGAGGGTTTGCCAACCATTGCACTAGAAGGGAACTGTGATTAAGTGTGGGGTTTTGTTTGAAAGGCCACAGTACATTCAGCAGTTTGCTGGCACAAACAGCATTGCTCTTCCCTTTGCTCTCTCCAGTAATGAATTATTTAAAGTCCTCACAGACCAATAAAAACACATTCTGTTCATCCAAAGATGATGTGTGAGCTTGAAACCTGCAGTGATTAAAGTCACATGGTGATGGAGCACAATATTGTGGCGATGACCACAGGGCACCTCAGGCCACAGCAGTGATTGCTTCGAGGTGCTCCTGGTACCCCACCTGAAAGCAAAACTATAAATCATGCTCCAGCATTTAGGGCATTCCTAAGTCACATAGTTTTCTCACCACAAAGGAGACAAATTAATATTTAATAGATTAGGTATTCTTAATTTAAAAAAAAGGCTAACAAACCTGTTTCCATTACACATTACATAGTTAGGGGTTTAGCATAATCATCCCTGGGGAGCACATCAGACCTATGAAAACACAGATTATGGAAAGCAGTGGAACCACCACAGCAGTCCAACAGTAATATCAGCCCTGCATCATTCCTTGCATGCTTTACAAAGTTTTCTTTGATACAGCAAAAACTTTTGCTTATGACACTCCCTACTGTGGTATCAGGCCACAGAGATGGTGTGGATCCCACAGCCTGGGGATGTGTGAGACATTCCTTCTCATATGACCTCGTAAGGCAGAAGCAGAAGAGCAAGATGAAGCAACTGCCCTTAAATATTTGATAAGAAAGTGTTACATAGTGACTATTTAAAAAACTCAACCAGATGGAAAAAATACAGGTGTCAGTGAGACTCCTAAATGAATTTTCTCTAAAATACCTGGTAAATTACTCATATGAAGGTGTTACTCTAGCGCAGAGGTAGGATGGTGTGGGACAAATACACAGACTGCTGTGTGAGAACTCAAAGGTCTGTGACAACAGAGAAGTGCTAGAAACTGATTCTGAACCTTCCTGCAGGGACATGAAATCCCGAGGGCAAGATCCCAAAAGACTCAAGCCACAGATCAGTACAGAAAAGCCCCTGATACCTTGTTTGCATAAATTCTCAATGGCTCAGAAGAGAGGAAACTCAGGTAAGTAGTGTTTGGCCTCTAGCCTGAAGTCTGATGGACTAAGAACATCCCACAGTGGGATGGGTCATTAAGATGCGAGCTGAATTAAACATGCAGGAAGATCCTGCAGCGATGGCTTATTGATGCCTGTCATTATACACTTCCCTCAGCAGCTGTGCAGCAGCTCACCAGGGATTGTAGCAATCCACCCACAACAGCCAGCAGGAATCTTATTCACAATACCTTTACAAAGTGGCTGTGGGAGATGCTGTGCATGGAAACACCTGTAGAGTTGGAGGGAAGATATTTCCTGGCGTAACCAAAATACCCCACAGCAGAGCAACCCTCACTGCCAACTGAGCTGCTGAGGGTGAAAACAATACGCTGCTCTGTGAATTGCTTCCAGCATGTGCATGCACACAGTGAGAAGCTCCATTGGTGCCACCATGCATGGCTGTAGCAAGCTCAGCAAGGAGCCACAAGTCACTTTGAGTGGTACAAAGGCAAGTGGCATGGCTCAGGAGGAGAACTGGCAGCCCTTTGTTCTCAAAATGGCTTTGATGACTCTGCTCCCCATGTGGAACATTCGTCTCCTTTAAAATACCCATCTTCAGCGAGGTGGAGATTCTGTTCCTCATCAGACAAATACCACACAACCTTATGCTTTGAACACCTGGACATACTTACCTACCCATACACTACAGTCCTCTTGATATGCCTTACTAAGCCAAGACCAGAAATTCTTTCCTGGGTCTCTACAGACTGCCATGAAATAGTAATTATAATGTGTCTAAAAAAGGGGAAAAAAACCTGATTTGAAAATTAAAAGCATTACAATTTACCATGGCCCTAGGCAGTCACCCACTGAAGTGTTTCACACCCCAGTGATTTGAGTGGGAGCATGTGAGGTTGTGCTTGGCTAAGAGAGACACCAAAGCTATCATTACCTCAGCGCCAGAAGAACAGGGCTCTTGTTAAATCGCAGCTGCTGTATGCTGATTAAACCACACTTCCCTGCAAGATTTAGAGGTGACCTAGTTTGGGGACCTGTGCCTCCCCTTGAGCGGAGAAGACCAAAGCTGACATACTGCACCGGAACCAGAGCACAGACCTGCTGCATGGCTCAGATGAAACTCTGATGTCCTCAGGTCAAGGTCAGCACTCTGGTCGCTGACCATAGAATCACAGAATCACAGAATGGTTAGGATTGGAAGTGACCTTAAAGATCATCTCATTCCAACTCCCCTGCCATGAGCAGGGCCAGCTTACACTGGAATCAGGTTGCTCAAAGCCCAATCCAACGTGGCCTTGGACAGTTCCAGGGATGGGGCATTTACAACTGGGCAACTTCTTCCACTGCCTCACCACTCAATGAGTAAAGAATTTCTTATTAATAGCTAACCTAAACCTACCCTCTTTCAGTTGAAAACCATTGCCTCTTGTCCTGTCACTTTCTGCCCATATTAAAAAAATCCCTCTCCCTTCTTTTTATAAGCCCCCTTTAGGTTCTGGATGGCCACAACATTTCCCAAGCGCTTCTCTTCTCCATGCTGAACAACCCCAATTCCCTCAGCCTGTCTTCACAGGAGAGATGTTCCAGTCCCCTGACCATTTTTGTGTGCTTCTCTGGAACCACCTCAATGTGTCCATGCCCTTCCTGTGCTGAGGACCCCAGACCTGGGTGCTGCATTTCAGGTGGGGTCTCACAAGAACAGAGCAGAGGACCAAACTCACCTCCCTCAATCTGCTGGCCACATCTCTTGATGTAGCCCAGGAGCCATCCCACACAGCACCCATGAAAAGCAAATGCCTGCATCTGGAGATACCTTTTTTTCTACACAATTGTACTCAGTTTCTCCTACTGCTCCCCTGCAGAGTCCCAAAGTTTGACATTAGTCTTTCTGTGCTAACATGCTTGGCACGGAGGGCGATAGATCCACAGCTTCCCCAGAGAGTGACAAAGGACATTGCTAAAGAGTGTCACCACCACCATCGTGTTACCGCCCTGTGTCACCACAGAGACTCACAGAGACTTCAAATAGGAAAATCTCAGCACTGAAAGAGGTGCCTGGCATACTCAGCCAGACTTTGCCCGTATAAAGCTTCCCTAAATTTCATACGACTAAAAGCGCTCTGGTTTGTGTGAAGAGAGGAAAATGGCAAATACACAATTACTGTAACTCTCCTGAATGTTTAGCATTTTCTATCCTTTTATGACTCCCTTCTCAGAACATCCCCCATCAAGCTTAAAAAGAAAACATTCATCAAGGTCAGACAAAGTTTTGAAAGCAATTAGATGCAAGTAAAATAAATATAAAAGTAATTCTAGCCTATACTTAATGACCAAATGCCTAGTTGTTCCAGTCCAGCACACCCAAAGTCCTTGAGCTGTTGCTAGAATGGGGGATAATGACCCAGCACCCAAAATAAAACACAAAACACCCCCCAAACCTGCAATTTGGGAAGCATTTGGTTTACTGTGAGTTCTTGGCACCTCACCAAATCCTCACCAGGAATCTTTTGATGTCTGGTTTATGTAGATGAGAAAAATAGGAAGATAACACTACTGAAAGGAAATCTGCATCTCTTCCCCTTTTCATTTACACAATTTTTAGGATTTCCTAAACATGCCCTCAATGGAATAACACTTGCATCCAGCAAGCAAAGAAACACACACAGGTTTGCCAGACATTCCTAGCACTGCCAGGGAGATGCTTCCAGGTGAACTATGAGCTGCATGGGGTCAGGGTGAGCCTCTCATTGTTTCCATGCAATTTCCACACTCTCTGGCTTTTCCTCATATGCCACACACCAGCCTTGCCTTGCAGTTCTCAGACTTTGCTACAACCTCTGCTGCAGAAAATACTGGCTCAGTTAGGAGACCTTTAAGTCTTCTAATAACTTTAGAAGACTTCTAATAAATCTAGACCACCACTGAATTTGTGTTCCTCCAAGAAATGAAGAATTGAAAGGCACTGATCTTCCACAGCAGAACATTTGTGAGTATGTTTTAAAAAAAAGCCATATTTCTTTGTTGATCCATAAAACTTCAAGATGACCCATCATCCCCAGGGATGGGAATGCTGCTGCATTGGTTTCTCTGCCCCCAGGTAGGGGCAGGATCACCTTTCTGTCTGGAATTTGGAAAGTCTGGAATAATCAAGAAAAGAAGAAGAATATGAAGTAGAGTAAGGTTTCTATTATCAGACACAAAAGCATGAACACCCCAAAAGATGTATAGATAAAGTTTTCCTGAAGTCTGATAGGAAATATCTTTCTTCAGCATTAAACTACCTCACGAACATTCTCAGTTCTTTGGCCGAATGGGCAAATAGTTGTTTTGTGTTTTTTTAAAAAATCTTTTGGCACATCTCTTGGAGTACTTGTCTTGACAGAGATGTCACTTTACTTCTCCCCTCCTCGGTTTTGCTCCACCAGCTATCTTACCTAACCCTGAGGTATTGCTGCACAAGTTCCACTTCACAAATCTCCCTCAAGCAACTCACTTGACTGACTCATGTTTTGCTTTCCCAGTCCTTTGAAGAGGGACAGCATTTTAATTCAATCTGAGAAGGCTTTTGAGATCTTTGGAAGAATGCTATGTTATATATAGTGAGCAGTCTTTTTGCATCATGTTAGAATTTATGTCCATAGCTGAAGGGCAGTTTTCCTGGCTAGTTTAATTCCAACACTGGACCAGTGGAGTTCATTTATCTTTACTTTAGCAAGACTTTTAACGGTGTCTCTAACAAAATCTTGACAGACAAGCTGATAAATTACAGGTTAGATAAGTGGACAGTGAGGTGGACTGAAAAGTGGATGAGCTGCCAGGCTCTGAGGTCTGTGATCCACAGTAAATAGTACAGCTAGAAGCCAAAACCTAGTGTGACCCAGGGTTTAATGCTGGGGCCACTATAGCATGTTTAGCATGTTCATTAATGGCCTCAGTGTTGGGGCACAGCAGACTTGGTGAGTTTGCAGACCATGCAAAACAAGGAAGAGTGGCTGATGCAGTAGAAGGGTGTGCTGCCATCCACAGGAACCTGGATAGGCCAAAGAAATTGGCAGACAGGAACCTCGTGAAGTCCAGCAAAGCAAAGTGCCAAGTCCTGCACCTGGGGACGAACAGCCCCAGGCATAAGATAGGCTGAGAGACAAGCCAGCAATGAGTTCTTGTGAGAAAAAATACCAAGAGCCTCCTGAGCTGCATAAGGCAGAGTATTGCCAGCAGGTCAAGGGAGATGACCCTTCCCCTCTACTCATCCCTGGTGCGAGAGAGTACTATGGAGATCATTGAGGATTCAGACCATATGTCACACAATGAGAGGCTGAGAGAACTGGAACTGCTCAGCCTGAAGAAATGAAGGCTCAGGCAGATCTTATCAATGTATTTAAATACCTGGGGGAGTGTGGGGGGGGTGGGGCTGGGGCCAGACTGTTCTCTGCAGTGCCCAGTAAGAGGACAAGAGGTAATGGGCATAAGCTAAAACACAGGATAATCCATAAGAAATGTCTTTTTCACTGTAAGTGTGATCAGGCACCGGAACAGATCAGCCAGAGAGGTTAAGAAGTCTCCACCCTTGAAGATACAGAAAGGCAACTGGACACAGGTCTGAGAAACCTACTTTCACTGTACCCTGCTCTGAACAGGAGGGTGAACTAAAGAATCACCAGAGAAGCCTTCTCACATCAGTCTTTGCGTCGGTTTGTGACCCTGGAAGAATGCAACAATAGTCTCACAGCATAATCTAAATGCTTTCCACACCCCTTTGGTGGGCTGGACTGGGGGTCCTGTCAGGTATGTTCTCACTTTAGCCTTTGGCAACAACAAACAGTTGAATATTGGAAAGATTTCATTTAAAGTTACCATAAAACTATGCCTTTTTTTACTGCAGTACAGTGGTCTGGACCCCAAATTATCCACAGTAACACCAGTCCAGCTTAGTGCCTGTATGAAGTGGTTTATAAAAACTAATATAAGCTGGGACAAAAAGGCCAGAAAGGTCTGGACCCCTTCTCTGGAAATGGGTGTGATAAGAACTCTTCAATGCTCTTAATGCCATTGTGGTTTACGCATAACAATGAGGAGGAAGGTTCTGAAAATGGGAAAAAGAGCTTTCAGATTAAAAGAGTGGCTGGACTGGATTGTAGTCTGCTACTTCAAATGAGATGAAGAGTCTCTTGGACACTGATTGGGCAAGGTCACTCCATGGGGCAGGGAGAGGACTTTGTGGACTCTAAGGTTATGTCTACACGACTAAATGCTTCTGCATGATAGAGTAGTCCTGGCCTCTAGGACAAATTGTAGAGCTAATGCAATCAGTGGGGTGCAAAGTGTTGAAATAGAAGTGGAAGATTGCAGAAGTTGGAGGAGGCAAATTTTGTCAAATCTCTGTATTCTGGCGTGACCTGAGATGAACTGTCTCCAGAATAGCACTTGAGTTTTCATTTCAAGTAAACCAATCAGTTCACTCAGAAAAAAAAATCCAGGGAATGCACTAACAGTCCCACAAAATGAACAGTGAATGGTCTGGGACCTGAGACTGAACTGACAGGGTGAAACACTTGCAGTAGACAGACTTCAATCAGCAAACACCAGCATCTGCACAGCAATCTATTATTGCCTGGGCTGGCAGGATCCACTGAGTTACCCTGAGGCTTCCATTTTCTTGGTTTTCCTTGACAATTTTATAGCTCATCTGTGGAGCATCTGAGATGGTATCAGACAGGAATTTGATTATGAAAGAAGAACAATACAAAATCAATGTCATGTACATTAGGTAGATTAACAACTGGCTAACTGACAGGTTTGAAATGCAATTACAATTAGGAAATTATCAACCAATATCTGAGCCTCTAGTGAGGTTGATTCTTGGCATCGTGCTACTGTACTGCACTTACCAGTGACTGGGCAGGCAATGAGGACCAGTCTACACCATGTGCTCAACTGGTCAAATATGCTGATGGTCAGTATGGGCTCATGGACAATCTAGTGCAGGTGTCTACAGACAAATCACATCTATCACAGTATAAACTCAGCCACTGGCTGTGTTGTCCTAAAAGGAAGGTCTGAGTGATACAATGCAGTGTAATGAGGAGATCCAGATGGATCAATCTTACCCAGAGTATGCTCCTGCTATTTGGTCTAAATTTTACTTTTCTCACAGGCAGGGCTTATGACAACATCCAGTGTGTGAAAAACCAGACAAAATCACACTACAAACAAGGCTCCTAATTTTAAATGTCAGATCCATTAAATGTTAGAACAATCTGACAAGGACTGAGTTGGATTCTTCATCACTAAAAATTCCTGGCACAACTCACTGAGCAAAACCCTGGTGCTAATCCAGATTTACATGGCAAGAAAGGAGAAAGAAGTTTCTTGAGAAGCTGGAAAAATAGGACCAGCAGGAGAGTTAGGAGAGGGGCTGAGCTCATTGCTCCCCCAGTTATACTTTGTAGGCAAGAGAGTGCATAAGCCAATGTTTGGTCTGTGCATTTTTATTTGAACGGTATCATTCTAAATATCCACCAGTGAAGATGTATCCAGAATTACACTGGATAAAAACAGAGGGTCTACTGTCCTTCAAATTGAGTTTTGAGAAAGTACTAAACTGCTAAGAGATTTTAAGATGCTTTTTCCTCAAACACTGCGGCCCTGGCACACATTGTGAGATGTGCCTTATTGGGACATGTTGATTACTGTCCTTCACAAGATGTTCTAGAGACACATGCTGCTGAACTCCCCACCCAGACACCCAAATTGCAGAGAAGACTGACTAAGCACAGCCCCAGTAACACAAACCAGTGCTTCCCTCACAGACCATGCCTTTCCCCACACCCTGAGAGGGGCTCTCCCAGTATCACCAGAAATGTCCTCACCAGGAGATACAGACTACCACCAAGTACCATTGACTACCACTTCCCAGCTGGATAAACACTTCCCCAAGTGGTCAGTGGCCTTTGAGCCCTGGCAAGACACTGCAGCCCTTTGCAACTCACCACCCACAGAGTGACACTGGTAAAATTGGTGGGAGGTCTTCTGCTGTCAGTGGTGGTGCTGCATGACCTCCTTGAGCAGCCACCTACCCACACTGCACTCCTGCAAGTCAGAGGCAAAATATCAATGAAGTTTCCATCTCTGATATGCTTGGAGCAGTTCTAAATCCTCCAGTCACACAGGCTGAGGTGGGGCATAAGGCTAAGGCCATAATTGACATTGTGACGTCTGTGGTGCTCCATGAGGAAACCACTGACGGTGCATGTGCAGGGGTCTGGGCCACCATAATTACACCACCATTGCTCAATCACAGCCATTATTTGAAAGGCCACATGCCTAACATGCTTCAGCAGTCATTTTGCAGGGCCAGACAAGCTTGACTCAATTTGCCTCAGTGCTCCGTACTCTCAACTGGCTTGCAGGAGCTGTGTCCAGACTCGGGAACCACACAGACAGCAAGGCTGCCTGTAGCTCTCTAGAAAGACCCTGTGGCAGCCCCTGCTCAGCACTTTGGCAAACCCAGAGCGAGCCCAATCAGTGGTAGAAAAAGAGAGTCCTGGTTTTGGCAGATCTGTTAGACTGTGGGAGGACACGGTTGTGCTGACAGGGCGCGTCAAAGTAAATTCTTTGCACCAAGTTCATGCCAAATGAATTGGAGAGGTGTTCAGGTGATCCACATAAAAAGTGCAGTTGAGACTAAAGTGTGAATATTTAAATGGTGCATTTCAACTATACCACCTTAATGATGCTTAATTATTGCTTTGCCTAATTATTACTCATGCTTAATTTTATTTAATTTCTCACTCAGTCTGTTCATATCTCTACTCTGGCGTCTTAGGACAGTGGCCAAATTGCAGATAAGAGACAGGCTTGAGCATCCAGGGCATCCCATGATTTGAGATGACAGAAGCTTGTGCTATTCTGGTAATGGAGAGGACAGCACTGAAACTCACAGGGAAAAAAGGGAAGACATAAGAAACCCTTTTCCATTTGCGCCTTTTTGAGATTGTTTTCATTCTGCACACAGTGGAAAGGCATTCCATTCACTTTGCTGAATTCTACAGCTGAAAGTATTCACACTGCTAATGATCAAAAATGAAAAGTACCATGGGTCAGCAAAGTAGAACTAGAAAAATGGTCAGATGAATCTTACATGTGATAAAGGCTTCTCTTAAATGTTCTTGGTATGGTGCAACACTAACCAAGCCCTTTTCTAGGCAACAATAACTTCAGACATTGATGTGAGGCGAAGGGTTATATGAATGACCGACCTCCTGGTGTCCTGGCCAAACTAGAACATAATTGGTTTTATTTCATTGGAAGTGCATTATTATTTTACTTTATTTCTACCACAATGCAAGTGGAGTTAATCAGTGGCACCAAGAAGGGAGGCAGCCTGGGCTGCAGTGATAATCCACTGGTGGAGTTCACAGCCCTGAGGGATATAGGTCAGTGAAGAGTAAAATCAGCTGGAACTGTAGAGGTAGGAAAAGGGGTAATGGTGTTAATCTGAAGGAGAGTCAATTTAGATCAGATAAAAGGAAGAAATTTTTACAGTGAGGGTGGTGAAACAGTGAAACAGGTTGTCCAGAGAGGTAGGATAAAGGCTGCCTCAGAGACTCAAAACAGCAAAGATTTTTTTCCTGTTTTGACATAAAGTTCCTAGAAAAAAAAAAAGTAACTTTGTGCTTTGGTTTCTCATTGAAAGAACATGACGATATTACACACTCTGTAAATACAGAAGGAGGATGATCTTGGAAGAGTTTCAATGCCACAACAGTGCCTCATGGATGAATGCAATCACCCAGCTCAAAGGTGTGCTTTAAGCACCTCCCATTTGATAAAATTTCCAATTGTCTTCCTTCTACTAAGCACCTGTGCACTCTCAAATACACATTTCTGCATCTTCATTTGACTTTTTTTCCTGTTTTCCTAACTTACAAACCCATAGACCAAACTCAAAAGGAGACTCAGGCAGCCCAGACTGCTTAAAAAGTGGAGGAATGCTGACAGACCAGAACTGCACATGGTTTCTCCTCTTACAGCTATTGATTGATTTGGGGTAAGAGAAGGGCTTTTTGTACTGTGCTTCTGCCAAAAAAAAAAAAAAGGCAAAAAGAAACCACTGACATGCAAAGTGCAAATTTGGTCAGGTTCTACTTCAGATGATGAAAAAGCCTTTTTTCATCTTATACAAATGGAATGAATGTTTTTTATACACCAAGACCTCACAATGAATGTTTTTTTCACTTCCAGAAGACCAGAATAAGCTACACCTGGACCACCAGCTCCATGTGAAAGAAGAGGGGCCAGCAGGATGTTACGTGTTTTTGAACTACTCCTGTGCCTGGTGAACATTACTGTTGCTGGTTCAGAAGCCTGCAGCTCTTTCCTTCTCTCTGCCAGCTGTTTGCCAGCTCGCTGCATCAATCAAAAGCATCTCAAGGCAGTGGCAAGCAGCCTCCACAGACCTCTGACCCTGAAGATGCAATGTCCTGCAGTCCCTGTTAATATTTCTTTGCTCAGTTTTCTCCCATGATTTATTGCAGGATGAAATTACCAGTAAAGGGCTATTTCAGATCTGTAATCTCTCTGAATTTTTAACTCTGGTGTTTTTTATCTTTTCTTCAGCAAAAGACAAGGTCAGGCATTTTGTCAAGTCCAAAAACCCCATCAATGTAAAAGGGTGAGAAAAAAAAAAAGGCAACCGCTCTATATAAAGCACTTCAGACGACTCATGCAGCATATTAGAGAGCAAAAGAAGCTTTCTGGCTCCTCTCTGGCTGTTGTTGCAATTGTTAATGTGGTTTTGTTCCATTATTAATGATACCAGAAAGAGAAATCAGGCCTTCCAGACAAACTTGAGAGACTGTCATCTAACATCTTGCAGCAAGATGGAAGGGAAAAATTGCTTAAAATAATGGAAATAAGCAAAGGGATGGAAAAAGGAAACTTAAAATACTGAGCAAATGGCAATAAAATCTGCAGACATCTACAGCTGTGTGAGGATTGTGAGCAGAGTCTTTTACAAGCCTTGTAAATCATTGCCAGAGCCTGATAGTTTAAGGCAACTTGGGAATAAACAAAGGAAAACTAATTTTTTACAGTCTGTACTATATTGCTTGATATGCCCTTGCTTCCTAGAACTGCTGTTTGACAAGCAGACAAAAGTAAAACCAGAAGAGCAGCACTAATGGATGAAACATCTATAACCTGGAGTGCCATATCATTAGCTTCATCTGGATGTGGTTGGACAGGATTTTAATAAAAAGCTTTGTTAGGAAAATGCGTCATGAATATGCTTAGGTAAGTAAAATCAGGAATAACACTCCAATCTGGCCTTCCTGTGAAGTTACCCTGAGTTAGCTACCAAATCAGCAATCCTGCAAGAGCCTGGCAGGGTGCATCCATTTGCTCACACCTCGCAGAAACAGCTCCACTGCTGAAGCCTTGCACCAATGCCCAAGCACCAAAGTCCAGGACCTACACACCAGCTAATCCACAGCATCCTCTTCAAATTCCATCTCAACAGCAGGACGTAATAGCTGAAGCTCATCCCCCATTGCATTTGGGGTGCTGGGAGGCAGGCAGAGGTTGGGGGGACACAGACGGGTCAAACATCAAGGTTAGATTGGCTGCTTATCAATAATACAGCTACCATCAGTACAAGAGAAAATGACCTCAGCTTGTGCCAGGGAACATTTAAACTAGGTATTAGTAAAAATTGCTTCTCTGAAAGGGTTGTCAAGCATTGGAAGAGGCTGCCCAGGGAAGTAGTTGAGTCACCATCTCTAGAGGTATTTAAAAGACTGTAGATGTGGTGCTTAGGGACATGGCTTAGTGGTGTACTTGGCAGTGCTGGGTTAGGACTTGATGAACTTAGGGATCTCTGCCAACCTAAACGAATCTGGTTCCTTGAAGCCAAGTGATTCTCTCTGTAGTCACTTGTTGATGGGGCTGCATCCCATGATCCCCAAAACCAGCCCTCACAGTTCAGCTCACTATGGCCACACTCCTCCACAGGCTGCTAGCAGATAAGCCTGGCCTGAAAATGCCTCCTGCCCTCACTGCTCTGCTTCCCTGCTCCCACCCTGCCCAAAGCACTCACCCATTGCTACCCTCTCATACCCCAATGCATTGCTGCTAAGAGAAACCTCCTCCCTTGTAGAGGGGATGTTTGCACCACAATGGGATGCCAGGGATAGAGGAACCAGCCAACTCTCAAATAATATGGTTTATAATAGTTTGATTAAATGCTTTCTTAATGCTGGGTATGTTGTGATGTCACTGAATTTCTTGATGTGTAATGTATATTGGAAAAAAACAACCTCTAGATATATTATAGTTTTCCTTTTAAAAAGAAGGAATCTAAAAGCTCTTTGCTGTTAATAATTGATGCTGAACACAAATACTCATTTCTTATCCCAGAACTGAACATCTGACCTATACTGCAAAGCCAAAACTGCCAATAATTGAGAAGAGCTGTAGACCCAGATTTCAATTTCATGACTAACATCTGTCCTTCCAGTAGGGTGGATTAAATCCATGTAACCAGTGTGATACCTTTGAAATAGGCAAAGTTCAATTAATTTTATATGAGCATATGCCCCATATGTTGTGCTGCCAAGATAGGTCACTGGGCCGAAAGCTCAAAAATATTTTAAATAAAGGTTGAAAGAAATGAAAAAGGAAAATTAAAAAAAAACAACAAACAACAACAAACAAAACAAAAACAAAGAAATGGAAAAGGGAAAAGTCACATCACCATGAGACCTTCTTTAATGTTTTGAAGCACTGCCATGAGGTGAAGCTTTGCCAGTGGGAATCTCTCCCAGGGGAAGGGCTACACACTTTTTAATGTAATTGCATTTTCAGCAGGGACACCCAGGCACAATGTTGCCTTGATGCAGAAGAGGGGATTTGGCAAAGCACAGAAGCAGCTCAGATAGATCACAGATGCCTCTTCAAATGCTTCTTGAACTCTGGCAGGGTTGGTGCTGTGATCATTTCCCTGGGCAGCCTGTTCCAGTGCCCAACCACCCTCTGGGTGAAGAATCTTTTTCTAATATCCAATCTAAATCTCCCCTGACACAACTCCAGGCCATTCCCTTGGGTTCTGTCACTGGTCACCACAAAGAAGAGATCAGTGTCTGCCCCTCCTCTTCCCCTCACAAGGAAGTTGTAACTGCAGTGAGGTCTCCCCTCAGTCTCCTCTTCTCCAGGCTGAACAGTCCAAGTGCCCTCAGCTGCTCCTCATGCAGCTTCCCCTCAAGGCCCTTCACCATCTTTGTTGCCCTCCTTTGGATGCTCTCTAATGGTTTAATGTCTTTCTTACACTGCAGTGCCCAAAACTGCACACAATATTCAAGCTGAGGCTGCACCAGTGCAGAACAGAGGGGGACAATCACCTGCCTCAGCCAGCTGGAGATGATTTGCCTGATGCAAGAGGGGGTGATAGGTAAGCAATTCACAGCTTCCATCAGCATATGAAGTGCAAATGCACTTTCAGAATGAAAAAACAATGTGAGATCATATATTTGGGCAGTACGTCCTCTCTGTCCTCTATCCTCCTGTCTCTTCATCTGACTCTCATTGCTGAAGCTTCAAGAAATGCACCAGANAGATTTCAATTTCATGACTAACATCTGTCCTTCCAGTAGGGTGGATTAAATCCATGTAACCAGTGTGATACCTTTGAAATAGGCAAAGTTCAATTAATTTTATATGAGCATATGCCCCATATGTTGTGCTGCCAAGATAGGTCACTGGGCCGAAAGCTCAAAAATATTTTAAATAAAGGTTGAAAGAAATGAAAAAGGAAAATTAAAAAAAAACAACAAACAACAACAAACAAAACAAAAACAAAGAAATGGAAAAGGGAAAAGTCACATCACCATGAGACCTTCTTTAATGTTTTGAAGCACTGCCATGAGGTGAAGCTTTGCCAGTGGGAATCTCTCCCAGGGGAAGGGCTACACACTTTTTAATGTAATTGCATTTTCAGCAGGGACACCCAGGCACAATGTTGCCTTGATGCAGAAGAGGGGATTTGGCAAAGCACAGAAGCAGCTCAGATAGATCACAGANATTTAGGGAAGCTGGAGATTTTATCACACCTGAATAAAAGTTGGGCTTTGGAGGCCATGCAGATTGTGCTCTCTCTTGTCAAGGCCTGACTTAAGTCCTAGAAGTCCCCTCTGAAGTGTGCAAGACAGAAGTCATAATGCCATAGAGAGGCTTTCACCTGGCTGCACGTGACAGCATCACACTTGCTGGGAAGCCCCAGTAGGAGCGGGTGCCCCACAGCTGAGCCCTATGCAAGCCCAGTCGTTCTCCTGCTCAGCTTCCTGCCCAGTGCTGTGCTTCAGCCAGCCAGACCCCCGTGGGGGTCACCTGTCATCCTCACAGACAACCAGTACTAAGGACACCTGCACTAGTCCATACAATGCAGTGGGGAACATCACTGGCAGATCCCAGCTGTACCTCCTCACCTCGGGGATTGCCCTCTCCTCCCACCCACCCTGAGGAGCCAGCGTGACCAGCACACTGAAATGTCTCTCTTTTACCCATGATCTACTAAAGAAAACTTGAGGAGAGGCAAATGTGAGAAAGAGGAGGATGGAAGATCTGCAAAAGGGCTGTTCTGGTGTGTAACTCTTTCCCTGGCCAGAAGAGCTGCTCTCCTGGGGTTGTGTATGGCTTCTGGCAGCCATATACAAGGCTGCCTCTTAGCAAGGATGGATTTTCAGGACGCTTTCGCGTTTTCTAATCACATTTCCCACTAACTCACACTGTCGTCTGCTTTCTAAAAAAAGAATAAGCATTCCTGGGGACCTTATCTGGAGGACCTCCTCTGGAACGAAGAGAGGAGCACCTTGTGTATGTGCTGGGTACGATGGGATGGGAACCGGTCTCATTGTCCAGCATGGTCATCAAAGATGACCCCTGGGGGCACAGAGATGCTGCTGCCCAGTCCCACCATCTGACCTGCAGCATCACCAGACTCCTCGGGGCAATAAAGTCAGTTTTCACACTCCGAATTGCAACTTCTCTAGCGGATGCGCAATCCCACCTAAACCAGCCTCCCCGGCCGGGTGTCCCGCGACGGGTCCCGGGTGCGGCGGGCAGCTGGCAGGGGGCAGGGCAGGGGGTAGCGGGCAGCGGCGGAGCCGGGCAGGGCAGGGCAGAGCCGGGCAGGGCAGGACAGCCCCTCGGCCGCCCATCGCGCTCATTGCCCGGCTGGGCGATGGCCGGCGGCCGGGCAGCGCCTTCCCCTGCTCAGCCAATTGCATCTCCAGCGCGGATCGGAGGATCGCGGGGAGCGAGGCGGGGGCCGGAGCGGGGGGGAGCTGGGAGCAACCGCGGCAGGAGCGGGAGGAAGAGGAGGGAGAGGAGCGGGGGAGAGGCCTGAGGCAGGCAGCCCCCGGGGTCGGGCGGCGCCGGCCGGCCCGCACACCTAAATGCAGCCCCTGGGGCACCGCCTGCTCGCTGATGAGACCGCCGCGGGGCTGCCGGGGACGGGGCGCCGTCGTGGGGACCGTCACCCTCTGCCTGGCCGCCGGGTGGGCTCTGCAGAGTAAGTGTCCGACCCCGTCCTTGTGTCCCCCCGCTTCCTCCCCCAGCCCTTTCCTCCTGCTCCTCGTCCTCCTCCTCGCCGCGGTCCCCCGGCTCAGCCCCAGCATCTCCAGGGGACGGTGCAGAGCGCCTGTCCCCCCTCGCCCCCGCCAGCGCTCTTCCCGGCCCGGCCGCACCCGGGACTCCCGGGAGTTGATGGGGATGGGGATGAGGATGAGGATGAGGATGAGGATGGGGATGGGATGTACTGGGGCTCCGGCAGGCACCGCTGCTCTCTGCGGGCTGTACATCGCCTGGGCAGGCTGGTCCCCGCTCCGGCTGCTCGGAGGGAGCAGGGCAGCCGAGCTGGGCCATTGCCCCACGGCTCGGACCCACGCCCGCTCCCGGTGGGAGCTGCCCCTCGGCCCCTGCTCCTCCAGCGGCCGGGGGGACACGGCATGGAGGGGGAAACAGCCCCGGGTAGCCAGCCCGAGGGGCTGCGGGTCACGCCGGGAAACGCGGTGGAGAAGAGAGAAGGTGGGTGTCAAGCTAGCCCCCCAGGGTAGGTGCGTGGGGATGGGGCAGCACGGTCCTCTCCCAGCGAGGGCTGCTGGAGGCTGTGGCCATCCCCACCCACCCCGGGGGGCTACAGGGTTGTCAGTGTCACCAGTGTCACTTTGGTTTTGACGTGCCACGACACTCCATCATCACAGGTGACACACAAATAAACAGGACACCAAGGGTGGAGGAAGTGTCCCAAGGGTTTCAGAGCTCTGTTTTAGAGCTGTCCCCCCAGTTTAGAGCTCCTGGATGAAGGTCCCTCACTGCCAGCCCTTTCCCACCCATTGCCCAGCACGCTGCAGGCCCAGCTGCGTTGCTTCGGCCAGTTCTGGTACACAGAGCTGCACTTCCCACTTTGTCACTCGGCCAGGCAAATAAATCCTTTGGAATAGAGCAGTGTGCCAGGACAGCAAACTCACCATGCTCTGAGCAGCACCGGTACCCTCTTCTCCTGGGTGCGTGTTTTACTGGGTGTGAAGGGTCTGGTTTTGCAAGCAGCAGGGCAGAGCGGCCCTGCAGGTGGGTGTGATGTTTGCTCTCCAGCCTGGTGCAGCTCTGCTGGGATTAGACCGGTTCAGTCACACTGCCTATTAAAAATATTTTTGAATGCTTAGATATTGCACTGCCTCCTTTAGCTTTGCATGCCAGATAGGGGCAGAACACTTTGGCAAATAATTTAATGAAAATATTTATTTTTTTTAATCTACATTTACTTTGCAATCATGTATTCAAAACAAAGCCATGCCTCTATCCAAACATAAAACACTGAGGGGAGACACTCAGCTCCTCTCTGGTCAGAAACAGTGGGAAAGGCCTTTAAATAAACACAGGGAGCAGAAAACAATTGGAACAATTTGCAGCAATTACCAGAGGTTCCCGGCTGTTCTGTGTCTGTAGTTGGCACAAACCCCGTTTTTACAGCTCTGGTTAGTCTCTCCTGCACACGCACAGGCTGAACAGCAGACCACAGCTCAGCTGAGGATGCACTGGGCTGCCCAGAAAGTATAATGTTCCTGCAGGAGAACCGGGCAGCACGATCATGACAAAGCCCATGAATGGGGGAATCCCAAGAGTATTATCTTGGAAAAATCCTAGATCCTATCTGGTCCCATAGGTAAGGGCCTGGAAATTGAACTGGCTTCTTAAGCTTCCTTACCTTACTTTGACCATCAGAGTTTGTGAATTCTGCTACAGATCCCAAATATAGTGAAGTCAGCTTGTAATTCATTTACCCATCTCTTCCATTTATGGTTGCTCATGGAGGGTTCTTATTTTAAGATTTTTAAAAGTAATTTCTTTCCCTTGGAGATTTTTTTCTTTGCCCTTTTTAATCATTCTTATCCCTGAAGACTCTGCAGAACCTCCAGGCTCATCCCCAGGGGTCCTGCATTGCATTCGTGCTGTGTAGCTGAGGGTCTCATTCTCAATCCTACTGCGTTACAGACATTTGCAGGTCAGCATTACTTTTTCATTCTGCTCTTGCAGTCAGGCAGCAAGAGAGGAGGGCGGGTGAGCTGCTCCAAGCCAAACCAGGAAAAGGCATTCAGATTTACTCTGTGCTTTATCTGCCTTTTGTCTGCTTTGATTTTTGTGGGGAGATAACAGGATTTCAGACACTTGCCAAGTGTCCCAAAGATGCCGCTAATAAAAAGAAAAAAATGTATGCTGGTTAAAACTCAGATGTTGGAGTTCATCCAAATCTTCATGCAGAAATACCCACATGCAAACAGAAATTATTGCAGTTACACATTAAACTAAGTGGTCAGTTCAGTTTCACAGTTACAAACAGTTCCATAATTGTATCAGGAGTAACTAGATGAGAATTAAATATTCTTTTACAAGCATTTTTTCCCAGATATTAGACATGAAGTCCTCAGCTTCTCATGAAACTGCGTACTTTTGATTAAATGCAGTTTATCTGTGCTGGCATATAACTGGCTGCCTTTACGAAGCTCATGTCTCAAGTGTTGGTTACACATCCTGAAAACACGACCAAGTCCTTCCCAAGTCTTCATGTACTTAGGCCTACTACAGTTCTTGCTTTTGGGGGATGGTAGTTAATTAATGTTATAAGTTACCCTGGACATGACAATTAAACTTTCTACTTAAAAGCAGGATTTCAAAAGAAAAACAGTTACTGATAAGCACAAAAGCATTGCTCAGTATTCAGAAAATGTTACGCTCCCTTACCCGAGAACACACTTCCGAAGTCCCCTTCAATTTGTGTATTGAAACATTGAAGCCCATGCAATTATTTTTCCTCTATAGTAGAAACATTTTTGCTATCACCAAGTACAAATGTGTATTCAGAATTTAATTTAGGTATGTATGTTACTTTTATGGGCAGCAGAAATAGAAACTGCAAAGCATAGTCTATCCTCTCTTAAAACAGACCGCTGAGATAGGGAGGATGGATAACATCCAGAGGTCCCAACCTGCCCTAGATGGTTGGTGCAGCATCACCTCCACACTCATCACCCTCTTTTGTCTTTCAGCTCCCGGAGGAGTATCCTTAGTTGTCCCACAACCCAACATCAATGCAACAGTGGCACAAAACATCCTCCTCTCAGTCGAGTACTCTTGCAGAGGTGTCGCCACCATTGAGTGGAAGCACGTGTCAAGCTGGGGCACCACCAGCATTGTTGAGTGGAAAAGTGGGAATTATGTCAACATATCCACGGTCTACAAGGACAGAGTGACTACTTTTGAAAATGGCTCTATACAGCTTCTCAACGTGGGCATGCGAGATGCTGGCTACTATTTTGTCACTGTAACAGAGGAGTATGGAACCAATGCCTATGGCACCATCATAGTCAATGTTTACGGTACAAACTAGATGAGGCTTCTTGACTTTATTCTGTGTTTAGACATCAATCTGCTTGTAATCAATTTTATATTTTTTCCTGTTCTCCTTACAGAGATTATCTATGAAGATTTACATTTTGTAGCAGTTCTCTTTGCATTTCTTGCTGCAGTATCTGCCATTCTGATCTGCTTCATGTGGCTGTGTAATAAATCCCTGCATCTGTTTCAGAAGAAGACAACACACAAACTCACAGGTATCTTTCTAAGAATGCAGTCAAGGTATAGGGTTTTCAAGTCTGAACTCTGCGCCTAAAATTTGTGCCATAAAGGTGCTAAACAGGGACACTGAGAAGACTGAAGGGCTCAGAATCTAACTCTTTATTAGCTGAGGCAACTGAATAACAGGTATTTATATGCATAACAAGCCACAGGACACCTACCTCTTGCTTTTCACATCAGAAATAATAAAACACTTCCCAACATTGCTGATTGCAAAACCTGAGGAGAAAAGGCAATGGCTGCAATAACCACCTTGCATCAGAGGGCAGGGGACAAAGTCAAGAACATCACCAATTCTTTGAGAGTTCACACCAGAGAAGTATATCCTAGGGGAAAATAATCAAATGGCCCTTGGGAGTGACCCACCTTAGCTCATGAAGGACTGCACAACTCCCTCTCCTTTCAACCCCCCCACCTTCATCTGTCCTCACCTTTGATCCAGTTGCAGACTGCAACAAACACTGACTAATATCAAACCAGACTCCTGACACACACAGAAGACAACAGTAATGAAAAGCAGGTCAAGGGAACATGAGGACTGCACTGAAGGAAACATATTAGAGAAGAAATTTCCAAGCCAAAGTCAGGGGTATTTGACCTAGGTAACAAGACAAGGTGCCACATTACAGGCCTGAGATCAAGCTCTTAGGCACATCCTTGGAACTGAAAACGTTTCAGGAGTTTATGTCCCTACTTTGGAAGTGCAGATCCACTAGTGCTTTCTTGCCCTGTAGGTAAAAGGTCTGTATTTCTTCTATAATAAGTGCTGCTTAAGCTGTTACATTACAACAAGCAGCATAGCTATCAGTATTTTACTAGACTAACAGATACTCAAGCATCCTAAGCCTCATGGCTCAGACTTGGTGTCAACTCTGAAAAATCCCTATAAAAGAAGAAATTAGTTTGGTTTCAGCTGCCTCTTCCTCTCTGTCACTCACATACAGCACTTAAGGGCTGCTGCTGTTCTGATGGTACACACACCATTCACAAGCTTCTGCAGCTACTGAAAATTTTTCTATCATGTCAGAATAGAAAGGCTTTTGTTTGGACAAAGCCTCTTCCTCCAGTTAAAACCAATCTTCCTACAGAGCTGAATTGAATACAGTTATTTAGCAGAGTTCAGGAAAACCATAGTTCCAGAAACTTGTGTCATCTCCCAGAATGTGGTCCAAAGCAAGGACCTTACTTCTGCCCTAATTCCACCTCAGAAGGGCCCTCCTTTCAGAAGTCATGAAGAGAGGTATTAGGACAGGATGTATGTATTTAGGTTTTCATAGTGCCTTTAGCCTTGTGCTGGATGAAACCAGTGTAACTTTAAAGATTGTGAGGGCCTCCTTATGCAGCTAAATATTTTGAAAAGATATATTTAAAACCTAATTGTAGATGAGCAAGCTGGAGTTAATACTAAAAAGTTCAAAATATATCAGCTATTAACAAAGCACAGGGAATTTTTGAATTTTGGCCTTCCAATCCATTTGCCAATCAATAACAATATCCTTTTATTTACAGCAAGTACAACGGAAGAGATTGAATTGGAAACCATTGAGTGTTAGCCAAGGACTGTATCATAACAAAAATAACAATTCTACCTCAGGAGAAAATATTGACCAAGAAAGCAAGAACAAACCTAGAAGGTAAAATATTTGTGACTACTGCAGAAACATCCCGACTTGCAAACTAATTACATAAGCAGTGTCTGATGGAGCTGTTTTGACCTGTTAAGTTTTTGGTTCTGCTATTCAAGGTCAGAGTAAAAAAGAGAATGCTTTCATGCTGAGCACGAACACATTTTTGTGGCTAACTAATAAAATCTACAGCCTCTACCACTCTTAAAAACAACCAACCAAGTCTCTAAGACCAACCCATAAAGGAAATTATCATGGTCTTGAAGGACACCTGTATTTTGGATACAGCATGTCTCCTATTACAGAGCAGTCATTAGCATCCTTCAACATAATAAATTTAATATCTAATTACAGTATTACATTAAAAATTAATTGCAAGGATTGAATCCTGTTTATTACACCTCTGCTGCTACTTTTGGTTGTAATGAACTTCCTGAAGCTCTGAAGACAAACTGCAATTTTTTATGAGACAGAACTGACTTTGAAAGAACTCCAAGATGGTCAAAGTTCTCCCGCTTATGTTTCCAATTGTTGACACTGCCCTGGGATGGATATTAACACACATTTTATGACATTACTAGAGCAGGTGGTTATACAAAGAAGCATGTGCAGGCCCTAAAGAGGAGATGCTGTCTATAAGGACATGAGAGGTCAGATAAAATACTGACACACCACACCAGTGGGTGGCAAAGTACTAAACAGCTCTGTTGTGAAAGATGTTGAATCCTTTGCAAACAACCCAGTGACGAATGGTCTATCTGAGAAGAAAAGTTAAAACAGCATTACTTTGAAATTTAGTGTTTACAAATACAGTTCTGAACTTGATCTTGTTGAGGAGCCACCTTTGCTTTCCCTACATTGTAAGAAAACATAAAGTGATCCAATTAATGCTTTCTGGAATCTGCACATTGCACTTACTGCAATCCTCCACCTGCAATCCGTTCCGTGGAATAACATTTGTGTTTGTCAGCAAGAAAGCAGTAAACTGACTGAGCTTCAAGTTATTCTGTTTTGCTTTTGTAATGAGAATTTTGCAGTGTGAAATAAACTTTGAAAATGTAAGAGACCATGGACTAGTCTGTGCCTGTAGATTGCCACGTGGCTGTTTGAGTCAAACTGCTGCTGCTACGTCTCACACTTTGTCTCACTTGTTTGCAAAAACCTTTTACAGGACAGAGTGGCAGAGCTTCCCCTCTGGTCAGGGACTAAGATGAACAGGTGCAGAGGTACTATGGGTTCCATTTGGAAAAACTCTCAGACAATTTCTCACCAAGTGCATAATGATGCAGGTAGGTGTCAAAAAAGCTTTCTTCCAAAGCACCCTGTACACAATACCTTTAAGTCATCCCCAGACTGAACTGGCCATTTGTAGTACAAAGGGCCTCTCTCCCACTCATAAATTCAGGTACCAGATTCAGCTGTTTGCTCCTTTCTCCATTTAGGAGAACAGGTCAAAGGCAAGAAATTAAATGTAAAAAAATCTCAGATACAGCATAGACAAGTGACAGTTTGTTATAATTCTCTCTTTTAAATGTGTATTACCAATCTTTCAGTGTGTATCTTTCAGTGAACTATACTTTGACAAAAGAGAAACTCTTAAGTGCATCGGTTTCAATCACCAAGTTTGAAGTAATTGGTGAAGTATACTTACAACATATGGAAAACGTTTTTTTTCCTGTTTTATCTATTCCATGTTTTATTACCTAAATCTTAGACTTGGAATGTGAAGTTATTAGGCTGAGCTGAATATATAGCAGGTGCTCTGCCACACTTACTTAGAAGGTAAAAAAATGCAGCTTACACTCAACGTGGTTACCTAACACAGACCTGAATGCTGCAATTGCTGAAGAGGGGAAATGTATCCAGACATGAATGACCACTCAGTTAAATTGCTGTGATTGTAAAGATCATGTATACTTTTAAACTACAGTATTTGAAACCTAGGATAAAAGTAGGAAATAAACACTTAAAATTCTTCCATTGAAGATGCACTACAACAGCATTAAATTGTTTCCAACTAGTGCAGTTGTTCTGTCTCTCTCAGCTTGGCTGGAATCACAGCAACTTCAGGCACCTATTCTTGGCTACTGGCCCTGGTGTCAACCTTGCTTTTAGGTAACTCAAACAATATTCAGTGAGGATATTCAGTACAGTTAGTCTGTGTACAGCTTTCCTTATAGACAACTCCTCACCCACAAATTTTACCAAAAATTTAACATGCTTACTCTACACAGGTAGGATCACTTATAAAATATTCACATTTTTCTGAAAATTGTTTGTCAATGTGCATTATTAATGTCAGGAATATTTTATGTACAGAACATGAGGCTAAGCTGTCTGTAGCAGTTTCTTGCTACTCTGGAGCATCTAACGCCTTATGGCAAGTTGTTACAGCGGAAGTTAAGAAACTAATAGCTATTCTTACTGCCCTTGTAAACTCCCTGAAGAACAGCAGCAAATTTAATATTTAGAGCATTCTAGATGATCAAAGGGGTTGAGCCATTTTACTTTTTAATTAAAGAGAAGTTCAAGTTCACAAGATTGCTTTGGCAATCAGTTGTAAAGGTCTCAATCATTCACTGTTTTCATCTCATATTCAAAGATGCACTACCAAGTTTTAAGACTGTTGGAAGCTTGATCAGTCTGTTTTCCATCAAAATTCTGAATCCCTACGTATTTAACACCAAGAGACACTCTCCAGGTCTCTAAGAAACTCTTTTGTTCTTGTTATTATTATTATTTTTTCAGCTAGCTGTGGAAGTCTTGACAAATATTTTCACTGCTTAACATGCAGTGCTTGCACTTCCACAACACATTAGATGTCCTCTTGCATCCGTAATTTGTTTTGAGGAGGCAAGTCCTGCAACCATGAGATTCTAATAGCTCCACAGTGACGTGATTACTCGGTAATGAAGAATTTACCTGACGAAAAGACTATCACTACATGCAGACTTGTCAATTTAGGTTACGAGCAGTGAACTGTAAGGACACTTTCAAGTTTCATAGACTCAACTAATTATTGGTAAGAGATTGGTTGTGTTGGCAGGAGTCAAAACTAGATGTTGCCTAAAATTCAGGTAAAAAAACCCCAAAACTCTTAAGACAACACTAATGTAGGTAGAGAGCAGTTCTTTAACGAATATTTTCTGGTGCATGATGTATGTAGGTGCATGGTGTATCTAAGTGCAGACAGTATATAGGTATACAGGCACGCCAGATTGTCTGCACCTTTACTGAAAGCTTTCGTGTGTACAGTGTATAGATGCACGCCCAGTATAGGGGTTTTACAAATTTGTAACACAATTATCATAACTAAAGGTTACATCCAACCCACCTGGTCCACCCTGGTGCCACCCCCAGAACCTCCTTCAGGTCTGCCCCTTGGCACGCCCCCCTGGAATGGAGTCCAAGGTCTCAAGATCCCTTCTTCACCATCATCATCTTCATATCATTTCCCTTCTTTGGAGTTTCTCCAAGATCTCGGAGCCTTCTATTGCTTTGACTAAAATGGTACCTTATTATTCTAGTCCTGGCATATGTGCCCCAAACATGATGTTCTGGCTATTATCTCACCCTTGAGACAGAAATTCAGATATGTGGCACAAAGTTAAAACAGTCAGTTGCTACTTCAAATGTGAGAAGCTATACAGCTATATAAAAATCTACAAATATATAAAATCTTAAGGCATCAGATACATACACTGGGATGCATCAGATTTTTGGCTTAACTGTTCACCAAGGAACAAAACTCTTCTCTGCCTGTAATGGTACAGTGTCTTTTAGCCCAGCAATACAGGACCTGACATCATGCACGTTCACCCATTTTTCAAGAAGATCAGGAGAATATTTTCAACTAGTATTTTTCATTTTCATCAGTTGTCTCAGGCAACTCATCAGAACAGGAAAGGAAAATCCTTTCTCTCTCATAGTTTAGTTACACAGAATCTGATCCAGGATCTGAAACAAAATGCTCCATGATGGCAAACAGCAATAGAAGTACAAAAGCTGCTTTGGATACACAATGAGCAGCAGCTTGCCACAAGCAGCTGCTTATTTCCCAAAACTATTCTTTATTACTTGAGAGTACAACAAAATAACAATTGTCATCATAGAAATATGATGTTCAATTCAAACATGTTTATGTGCAAGAACTACTCATATATATACATATATACACACACCTCATAACACAACATGGACAGGAATCTGAACCAGTTCATACAGACAGGTTTCAAAAAGATTTCAGCAATTAAGTACCAAACAAAAAAAAACGCTTTGTTAAACACCTTACTAGAAGATTCGAGAAGGCTACAATTACAATCAAAACCACCAAAAATATTACTTTTTTTAATTATTTTGAAAGAACTCAAAAGAGCTGATATTCAGGAGGATATCATTGTTTCCCTGGATAATAACCACTGAGAGTGCAGGATAAAAACCCAGCAGCACAAGTGTGGAAACCCAAGGTTTACTGCATGAGTTACCGCCTTTTATCCAGACATTAATTTACACATCACCCACAAACTCAAATTGTTAGAATATTGCACGCAGAGTAAGACCCTTTCCTCTATATTCTTGCAAAAAAACAAGGAGAGAAAACACCAGCAAACCAACAGATATCACACAGGCCATCAGAAAGATGTTTGCCACAAGCTGTGACTTCATAACAATCTCATCTGAAAAAAACTGTGCCAAGTAAATATATTTCTCAAAAATAAATGGACCACTCAGAATCCCTATCAATGTACAAGCAAATTCCAACTCAAGAATCCCACATACTGAAGACCATTCCTTGATTCTTAAGTTTTGTTTAGCCTCCGTTCTTGACAAGGGAGCTCTGCTTCTACTGTTGCCCCACTTCTCATCAAATGAGGCCATTAGCTTCCACAGATATAGCCAGGTCCTATGGTATAAAACACTGAAGGGCTTACTGAGAGCCCAATTCAGTTCTAATATTTTTCATCTTTTAGAAATACTTGCAAAGAACTAGCGAAAAAAAAATAAGGGGCATGAGAGGAAAGGGAATGATTCCAAGCAGACACCTTTAATGTAGCAGAGAACTATTGAATTTAATTTTATAAACAAAAAAATACATTAATTACTCATCTGTCTTCTCTGGACAGAGCAATCTGCAAAGATACAGCTGAGAGGAACTTTTTTAAAAAATTATATGTATCTTACATGCCATTGAAAAAAATGTTATTACAAACACTATAACAGATATATCTGTCCAGGAAATACATTTGGTTTTGCTTTCTTCTAATGACCCACAGTTTCCATTTCCCTTTGCTGCAGGGGAAGCAATTGTTGCACAGAGACGGTTCAAAGCCCTCACAAAAAGGCCGACATGCCATTAGCATGGGGTTAGGGCAGCCATGAGGAGTTCCATTTTATACACAAAGTTACGCCCTTCCATTTTATTCCACTGAACTTCCTTGAATGGCCCTCGAAGATGATTCCACTTGCTGTCTTGCAGCACGTCGCCTTTGGGGAGATCCTTGCACTGACTCCGTGGAAACTGAACCATAACTTTGCTGCCACTTTCTGGACCATTACGAACTGTGATGAACAGAGATTTTAATGAGCATTTTTACACTGCCCGAATTCCGCATAACCAATATTCTTCCCTGTGTATACTATACATTACTCCTAGTCAATTCCAATCATGCTGAAAGCAAACAAGGGAAATTCCCTTCTTTTTATTTTTTTTTAAAGTTTTTTCTTTTAATTTTCTCTCTCACCTCCCAGTTCTCTATGATTTTTTTGCTTTAGCACTGCATGTTCTTGGTTAGATCAAACTAGAGAAATATTTGATAAAACCCCCATACATATACCTTACAAACACATTTCTTTTTCCCTAATGATACCAGGAAGGGCAAAGGTTATTTTGGTCATTCTTTCCTTGGATGTATTCCCCGCTATTCCTTAAAAAATGTGAGCAAAAACATATTGTCTAGTCCCTTTATCTCAAATGGACAGGAACGAAGTTACTAGCAGAGTTTTTGCTTTTAATCACAAAATTCTAAAAGACTGGTGGAGGGATGGTGGTGTGTGTTGGCTTCTTAAATAAGAAGTTAGGGAGGTAACACTTAGTTTTCCCCTCACCTACCAAGCCAGGCTTCTACAGATGACTATCAGGCTGATCAAATATAATTTCTCCTTCATAAATTGATGCCAACTACTCCCCATCACCACCTTCTCAGTAATATGTTTGGAAACTTTTTCTGGGACTTTCTTTCCCCCCTCACCTGCTAGGAATGGCAATGAGACTGATCAGACTGTAGTTCTCCACATTCTCCTTCCTGAATATAGGATGAGACATTTGCCTTCTTCCAATCCTCAGGATCCCTTCAAGATGATCAAGTGTGGCCTTACAGTGCCATCAGATCCCTCAGCACTGATGGACATGTCCCACCTGGTCCCATGAACTTGTCTATGTCTAAGTTTGTTCAAAAATTCTCTAACTTGGTGCTCTGCTATTGGGGCTGGCTTTGCCCCAAAATTTCCCATGGGTCTCATGCGAATCTTCCAGGATTTTAGGCATCAGACCCATTCCTGAAGGCCAGTCTTAAGACCAAAGTAATGAAGGTACTGAATGCCTTGACTTTTTCCATGTCCTGTGCCACCAGGTCCTCTCCCTGTTTAACAGCATTCCCATATTTTTCCTGATCTTCGCTTTACTGCTGACACAGCTACTCAAGCTCTTCTGGTTGCCTTGCACATCCCTCAGGACCTTAGCTTTCCTATCCTCATCAATGCATGCTTGGAAAGCCTCTCTGCCTCTCTCCAGGTCAACTGGTCCTGCTTATAATCTCTTGCAGCTTCTTTTCTCTGTCATGAGTTCGTTCAGTCATGAGTTTCCTGTTCATACACACAGATCTTCTGTTACCTTTGCACAGCTTTCTGAACAAATCAATGACCATTTTTGAGCTTGAAGGGAGTGATGCCTGAAAAAAATAACCAACTAGCTCTCTGACCCCTCCTCTTGCCATCCCGTAGGATCATATCCCGTAAGATTCTTTCAAAAAGATCCCTGAAGAGACTAAACTCTCTCCTCCTTAAGTCCAGAGCTGTGATCTTGTTGTTTACCTTGCTCCCTTCTCTCTCAGGATCTTGATAGTTTCTGTAATCTCTTTTTTCTAATGCTAATTATAAGAAATATTTTCAAATCTTTATAAATTAAATCAAGTTTCTATTAAGTGGATTCCTAGGCAAAGTATTGATTCTACTTAGATGTCAATTTCATACACAAAAGAAATAGTCTCTACACTTTCATAGAATAATACCAATTTAGAGCAAAATACTCTACAAAAAAAATCTTGGAAAGAGACTTACAAAGCCTGTAGATTTCACTTAAGAACTTTACAACCTTGCATGCATTTGCAGTAGAAAACACTACCTGAAATGGCATAGTCTCCATTTGGTGATGCTACAGTTATTGCTGATGCATTGCCAATACTCTCCACTGGCCCCAGACCAACATGATTACTGAAACTCAGCACATGCCATCCCATAACTTTTGCGAGCTGCTGAACTGCGTGTACTTGGTGCTGTGACATCTGAAAGATAACAAGAGGTTTGTCTTCTGTTCAACACTTGCACACCACAAAAATAATTGCTTACTAAATTTACCAAGCCTTTTTTCTTCTGTACAACAGTTATTTATATAAATGACTTTGTCCTTTAAGTTCTCTAGTTTCAGAGGAACTTCTTTATCTTTTACATGCATGCTGGGAGAGCTTTGTGTTATTTGAATTTAGACTAGTTCCTCTGCAGAGAGAGGAGACCACTGTATTATGCAATTGGATGAATTTTTCATAGATACATGGGCTTATGCATTTTATTTAGTTATTGCTTTCAGTTTACAAATACCTTTATCTAGGTCTCAAAAGCTAATTCAAAGGATACAAACAGGATTTTTAAACAATCTTGTCTTTGAATAGAAACATGATTTCTGCTGTAAAAATAAATAAAATCTGTGAAACTATTACCAGAGAAAATTCAGAAAAAAAAGTTGAGGATCTCATATCCATGATTATCTCCATTAATGCTCAAGTGTAAGCACTGAGCTTTAACAGCTTAGGAGTTTAAATGCTACTGTTTTTCTGTATCATGACTTAACACTTGTAACAAGGAAGTATCTAGCACTGTTCAGCAGTTCTCTGTGAACAAGTCTGACAACACCTGACCAAAAAGACATGCCCTCAGCAGAATCTGTTTCAACTTGTTTTCTGTGTCGTGGAGTTTTATATAACTGCAACAGGCCAACCACTGTGATTAAAGACCTGTATTTTGACTATTTATAATGCAGAACAGGGAGATTGTCACTTCTGAATAAAACCAGCAGCTTGTTCAAGCAATTAAGTAAATAGAGTTCATTCAAATATCACCTGATTTAGCAATGGCTGATGCAAAGTGAGCACTAACAGACAATGCTGAAATTACAGTAATTGTGGGCTCATTAAAAACTTGGCTACGATAAGTTTCATATGTAGGGTACTTTATTGTCTGTTATGACTCTGCCTGACTTGTTTCTCCTATAATGAGTACCATAAAGAAATGTACTTTAAATGGGAGGGAAAAGTCATTACTACTCCTGACATTAGTAAAAATTGGCATTATATTTTAGTAACAGTGGCTAAAGTCACTATACATAGTGAAAATTCAGTAATCCACCTTCCCATTTTCACTGTCTTAATTTGAAGTTTTTAGTATTTTCTATATAGACAAAGGTGAGATTCTTCTTCTGTTTCCCAAACAGTACAAGAAAGGGAAGAATAATGTGCATGAATCTACCTGAGATAAAAGGAAGTCCTGCAGTTCTTGCTCTTGATGGGATAGTGTAATAACCCTTCCATCTCTATGCACAACTCTGATTTGCTCAACTCCAATGTTCAACTGTAGTTGAATGGACCTTTAAAGACAAGATGTGTATTTATTCAAAATGCACTAACAACACTTAAGAAAACAGGAAACTAGGAAAACAGAATCCCTCCCAGTCACTGACAAGAACTCTTAAGACGGATGGTGCAAAGCCTATGGAATGTAATAGCAACTCCAACGATTTCAGTTTCATCACATATATATACACACACACACACATATATATATATATATATATACATACTGCAGGGGGGACATATTCTGTGGCATGTTCCCAGGCCTGGCCCACTGCTTGATGAGGTCAAGGAAGCCTCACAGTTCCCTGCCTGCCATTGTGCCCCAGTTTCCTTCCAGAGGTGCAGGGAAAATGGTGCGTTCTATCCTACAGCCAAGAGTTGGGCAGCATATGTACTCTGGAACCAAGACTGGCAATTGCACCAATGAGAGCAGCTTGCCCCACACTGTGGACACAAACACAGAGCACCGCTCCAAGTGGACAAAGACACTGTCAATGCATTAGTTAAGTCACTGCTGGTCAGCATCCAGACATTTGTTTCTGGAACACTAAATCACTTATTTTGATGCCAACATGCATAACTCATTGCATCAGTTACAAGAGTCCCACAGTTTAGTACCTATACAACTAAGCTAGGACTGAGCCCTATAAATCTTTAGGCGTCATTTCCATGAGGGTCCTCAAAGTTTAGAATCCAGCGCATCAAATGATACTTTGTATTCAGTCATCTCTACCCAAGGTAAACCCCCCCTAAAATAGCCACTCTCACCTTCAATTTCTTCTTTGAAAGGAAACTGCTAATTAAGGACATACTAAATTTCTTCATTAAAGTGCAAAGTGGGTGAAGAGTTTTCTTAGGGTAGCTGCCCCTCCCAGCTTCGACAAAGACACACACAACAGACTTGTCTGTCTGAGGAGAATCTAAACCTTTAAAACACAACTTGAATACGTGGTGTCTTTGCTGCAAGCTTCTACAACTAAAAAGAGACATGCATTCTCATACTTACTTGCAGATCTGTTCATATCCTTGAGAAGTTATTAGAACTTTAACACTGGATTCATAAACATCATTGATATTGGACCAGTGAGCCTGAATCTGAGGATCCTCAATACGACTTGCCAGACTGTCAATGGTTCGAGCAGTTCTAGAAGATAAAGCCACATTCCACACACAATAATTCAGTTTGTGCTGTTGTCTTACTCAAAGGAACTCAGCAGGTTATTCCATTTAATGTGGATCAAAGTTCGATTTCAGCAGGATTCTGGTGCTAATGAAGGCCACTTGTTTATTCTGTACATGTCTCATACATTCTGAAGCAGTATTAAAGTGCTATTACTCAGTATCAGCTACTGCACTGCAAAGAATACTAAAAAAGTATTCAAGCAGTTTAAGGTAAGGAGGGACAATTCTCAGCAGCTTATATCATAAGTGTCCCAGAGATCTCAAAGAAATCTGGTTTGGTTTTTTTTTTACTAACCGAGTGCTGTTTGCTCATATTTTATCACATATTATTGGTCCTTAATACTTGCAAATAAAGATTTTTAACTGTGAAGGAAACTGCAGCTAGTTTGAAGAACACTTAAAAGCAATCAACTGCATTCTACTTAATGGCACATTTTATTGTAACTTTAACAAGAATAGCTAATGACCTACCTGCGCCTCAAAAAGATATGTTTTGCCTGTTTTATTATCTTTTCCAGAAGTCCTTCATTTGACTGTAGAGAACTGATATCATTTTTATCAAAAGCCTGGGGTCCTGCAAGTCTCATTCTCTTATGGCCAAAAGGTGCACTAGCTGGATGTGGCATCACTGTCGAGCTCAGGGTTTGCTTGTGACACTGCAACAAACAAGATGTTATAAATGGAAGTGACCAAACAACGTATCTGCAGAAAATACTATGTATACTACAATATGCTGCTTCACATCAGTTTTTTAAGTGTACATACTTTCAAAAAGTGCAACTCTAACTGTATAAACTTGACAGCATTTTAAAACCAACTTCACACTCATATTTTGCCTCCATCGTGTCTTTCAAACCCTATGGAAAGTGATTTTCTTTTTGTTGTTTTTTATTTAGAGTGCTACCTAACCAAAACTTGGACCATGGCAGTAGCTCCTACTAATAAGTCTGCCTTTTATACATCTCTAGAGACAGAAAGAATGGTCAAATAAAAATAAAGGATGCATTTTAGAGGAAAAAATTAAGGTACAAGAAGTTTCAGCAATCTGTCCAAAGTAAAGAAAGGAAATTCACAGCAAGCTGGGCACTGAGCAAAAGCTTCATGAAACCTAAATCAGTGTTTACAACACTGGACTATTCCACATGGTTGCATGACTTGCAGAGCCATGCTCTAAGGAGGTGTACACTCACTGGAACATCCTTTCAACTCAGCTTAGACATGCAAAATTGTTCTCCTTTCCTGAACAGACGCAACCTCAACCTTCTACCCCAGGTCATTCTGCTAGATTATACAAAAATCTAAAATGCTAAAGCAGAAAAGTGGACCTTAAAAGAACCAAAGCTGTTATGGTAATTGATTGGTCTTACTTCGTGGGGACAGAGTCTGACTAGACGCTCACTTACAGTGCTCAACAAACACCAATCAGACACAATGCAAAAAGGGAGAGTAATGAGATCTTCTGGAAAAGCTTTGCATGGCTTTTCTGAAGTGAGCAGGCAGGCCTGAAGTGAAGTGAAGAACGAGCATTCCATGAAAGCATTATGTGTAACTCCTGAACCACCCACACCCACTGAAACTAAGTAGTAGGTTGTCTTACACAAATGGATGGGAAGCGACTGGCCTCTAGTGGCACTCAGCTGTTACATCAGTGCCACACACCAGGCAGAAGACTGAACAAAAGCCTAAAAACTGTTCAGTGCTTGACCAAAAATGCATTCATTACCTCTCTGATAAGCTGATGCAAATTATGTTCCAGAACATAGAGATGATCTTCTGGATTCTGTTTTTCAGAAGCAGCCTTTTGTGATTTTTTATCATTGGAAGAGTGGCACAGAGAAATAGACAACTGCAAACCTATACAAAACAGATGGGGGGAAAAAAAGAAAGAGCACTGACAATTTTCAGGATTGCTACTGAGAACTGCTTTTCTTCGCATTTTACACTCACTAGTTTAATGATGAGTATTCACTGTAACAAAAATCAAAGAAGGATGGTGGAGAGCACAGCACCAAAAGCAAGTAAGACTTTCTACTCCTCACTGAAGCGTTGACAGGCCAGCTATGAAGTCACTAGGCGCATTTCACACCAGTATCTATGCCTCAATCCTATTCAAAAAGTCCTCAGGACACCATTCCTTTCCCAAAGAAGAAATTATTTATCATCATGCACATTTTAAGCAATCCAGAAACATATTCTTCACATGATACAATCAATCGTCTACCCCCTGTAAGAACAGAGGATTCACCAGCTGACTCAGAACCACCCTCATGCTGCTTAATTATCCTCACTAAAGAGCATTAGCCTCTGTTCTTCTGAAGACCCATTAACTCAAGCCTTAAACTTCACTTGTGTGCAATCCACGAGCAATGACCTACACACAGCTCCGAACTGATACGTGCACATGGCGTTACACTTGACAGCTTTAAGTGCTGCTGACAGAAAATATAACCACAAAGAAAAACAGAGTAAATTAGAAACTGAAGTGCATTGCTTGAATTTTTCTATAATTAGCAAGCAAAATTCTGACTCTGTGAAATTCTGTTTCTGAAAACCAAGGAGTATGTTTTTTAAGAACAGAGTATTAAAAAAGGTCACATCAATCAGGAATTTCAGTTCATATCCAAGCAAGTAATTGCAAAGAAGTCTTAAAATGTTTCCTACCTGGGAAAGGCTGGGAGATTATCTGATTTTTCACAACAATGTGAGGAATCTGTGATTTAATTTGAACAGCTTCCCGTGACAGCTGGGCAAAAATTTCCTTACACAAAAGAACATTCTGTGCAGTCTCCAACTTTGTCTGCCAATGTGGAGAACCTGAAAAATATAAATCAACGTTTGCAGAAGGAAAGAGTAAAAAGAAAGCGTCTTTTTGTTCAGATACCAGACACTGTACAGTAGTTAGGCATGACTGCTAAGACAAAGCAGTCAGTATCTTATACCCAAGTTGAGTATTGTCAGGATTTTATCTCAGTTAAGCAAGCACTTCAAGGTAACACTAATGGATTTTCCTCCAATTTTACATATATGTATGTTATGAAGTGAAAGGCCCTTCTGAAACCACATATTCCACTCCCAGGCCTTTTGTGAACTCTGCTTATGAACCTCTGTTTCAAAAGTTGCAATTTACTTCTAGCTTTAATAAATTCACTCTACAATGAACTACCAGATAAAGTTCAGTTCACGTTTGAGCTTTCACAGAATTTACAGGCCCAAAATTCTTGAGATTCTGGTGTAAGTAAGTACAAGCTCTATAATGTACCCTGAATACCATATGAAACACCTCCATAGTACCATACTCTACATTCAAGACAACATGAGCATTTGTGTCACAGACCACTGTGAAATAAAATGCTGCCAGTTTATTTCTAACTCTATAGAGTAAAAGATACATTTTAATCCCAAAAGTTTACAACTTCAAATACCAGCATATATCAAATGAATCAATCTACTCTGTGCCAGGTGAGTTCTTGGTAATTAACACACAGACTGCCAGCATAGTCTCAGATTCAGATAAAACATATGAGCCACAGACACAAACAATGTATTTTAGGCAAAGTTATGAGTGGACAGTCAAAAAGTTCAGCTGAACTAATGGGATATAACTGGCTGAAACACAACATCTTGGTTGGATTTCAATTATGTGCTCAAACTTTTAATGACTAACAAAAGGTGCTCTAGAATACTTGAAATACAACCATAATACTTGTGTTTCGGAACTGAATAAACACATGAAAAACTGAAGGAGTGTGCTTTGAAAGCATCATGTTTCCAAAGCTCAAAAGCAGTATTTAAACAGAAAATTTCAGATTAAATAATTATATTCTTGTTCACTCTTCTTCCAAACTAGATCAAACAAGCATCATATGCAAACCTGTTTCTTGAGAACATGCTCATAAAACCACATATAGCTATACCTGGTTTTGATTTTGGCAAGGGTCTTTTAAAGAGATTGACTGTCCCGAGGTCACCAATGTCTGGAGCTTGTTTCTGAATAGAAACCTAGGCAAGAGAGGACATTATTTCATGTTTGTTCTGTAGCAAGCATACACATACCAAAGCAAAACTCATGATTACATTATTACAGTTTCTCTGACAAACCTTAATATATGCTGATCCCTCTAAGTCACTTGGAATTTGAACATCCAAAGGACAGTAATCCTCAGGTATCTTTTTATCCAGGTCAATGTCAGTGTTCTTTATCACCTCAAATGTGCCATGATGAAGAAAAAGGGAGCCTGAGAAAAGAAGGACATATATACTAAATACAAAACATCTTCTGCAAATAAAAAAAACTTCATTCCTCTATTCTGGAAGAATATCTATTTCCAAGTCTCCAAACCTCCAGAGGTGCACTTGACTCAAATTTCTTAATGACTTCTTAAAAAACCCAGATGAATTAGAAAGCTCCTTTCAGCACATCAGTATCTCAGCCCTCCAGTGTGCATCATGCAATATTTTAAAGCAAGTTAGCATGGAGTATTTAATAATCATGGGGGAAAACCAACTGTTTCAAAATGGCATCAATAGATGCAAGGAAAAAGGAAAAATAAAAAATAAGGTACTGGGTTCAAAGAAGACCAAAAGGAACGGTCTAAGTCTTGAAAGTAAGTAGTTTAAGGTACAACACCCTTACTGATCTAAAGGAATTCTGATGATGTTTGGCCATCAGTCTTAAAACTATACCGCGTTCTTGCTGTAAAGACAACTGTATAGCCAGCCATTCAGGGATTGATAAAAACAGATATCCACATCTGTCCTAGCTGCATTCCTTTTACATCCTAGGCACAGTTCATCTAGTTTAGAATAAATCATTTAAAAAGAGACATAGCCTGGTGTAAGTCTACAGATCTTTCATGAACAATCCCAAATTTGTCCTTCCCCTCCTTCACTGATGACATCAGGAACCCAACACACTCAGTTCCTATGCCTGCTTTGTACCTACATCTTAAGTTCCACAAGATTCTGTATTCACTTTGTCATGCCATAATGGCCTCTAGAACCCTGGGCTGGTTACCCTCTCTTACGGTAATCCATGAAATAAGGCATATTCTCAGTATTTCTCTGAAGTGCAGGAATAATAGGTATAATAAATCTATCTCTGATGACACTCTTTAGTCAAATGGTTTAGTTTTATGTAGTTTGAGGAGCAAGGAGTTAGACCTGATAATCCCTCCCAATTTGAGATATTCTATGATCATCACTCAGACGAAAATGTAACACAATGCTCACCTTTTTTTAAATCCTTTACAGACAAAATGTAGAAGGTCTATCTGGTCAACTGATCAACTACACTGTCCACACAGTATTGTTTCAGTAAAGAAATCCTTACTAAAATTCTACACAGTTAGCCTTTAAAATTACTTTCTAGGTTGAGGATGGTAACCTAGATAATAAAACAAGAGCTCTCCCTCTATCATCCTGTCTAATAATTATAATAAACTTATATTAAAATCACTTATTACTAGATATTTCATCTGTTTTTCCAGTTGCAAAAAGAAAATTTCATAAAACATCCAGTGAAAAAGATCCTACTGTTTACCTGCGCTTCTGTAGCTCAGATCGCCCAGAATTTTGTCTCCCACTTTTCTCAGCTTCCAGTGTTGTCTCAGTCTCAGCAGCTCAGAGTTGAAGTCTCTTTGTCGCTTGTTTTCCTGGTTTTCTGCAACCGATTTGGATAATCTTTCTGCACCTTTCAACAGGATTTGAGCTGCTCCAGCTAATGACTTCTTTTTTGAAATCAACTGTAGAAACTGAGGATTCTGGTAACAACAACAAAAAAAATGATAAAGAGATACTTGCACCTTAATTCTCAAAAAGTAATTATTTATTATTATTAGTGGAAACTAACTGACAGCAATTTAGAAGTTGTTTTTGCTGAATGTCCACTAACTTGTTTAGAATTATTTTCATACCAGCATTATACAGTCACAAGTACCATTTTGACTTAGAACTTCAGCAAAGAGGCCTCTGAAATTGGCCTCACCTCCCATTCCCCGCCTTACCCTGACAGACAAAGCACTGCACTAGGAAGGACATCACAAGGAAAGTTTACCTAAAATCTTGTACATACCACATGTGAAAAAATTCCAGCGAAATAAACACTTTAGCATCAAGCCATACAAAGTGCACAACTAGGTACAACATACCTGCTTTGGGGAAAGGGGATCCTGTACGACTGGATCTAGAGTCATGAACTTTTTATCCTTCACAATGCTGAGAACGTCATACAACACACACATCTCAGTCAGGGCGCTTCTTAAGTTGTTCCTCACTGAATCCCAGGGCCAGAGAGACGGCTGGAACTTCACCAATCCTAACAATAGAACAAAGGACGGGAAAACAAAGGATTTTTAAAAGATACGGTGTAAGGCTCATTCTTACAGCACGGTGAGATCATAATGGCATGAACTATAACATAACATATCTGGAGCCATCCTTTTCCACTGTAACTTGTAGGGACTCGGTCACGACCATCCAAACCGTGGGAATCCAAGGGGGAAGGCCCAAACACCCGCGGGGCTGCAGGCCGGGCACCGCCCCAGTGGGCAGGCCTGCACCAGCTCCATCCCGGCGGGAGAGCCCGCGCTGCGGACCCCTCCGCTGCCCCTCACCTTCCTCATCCTCCGCCTCGCCCGGCTCAGCCCAGGCGCGGCCCGCCGAGCCCGGCTCGTCCTCCTCCGAGCCGGAGCCCTGGCTGAAGTCGATGCGCTGGGCCAGGCGCGCCAGGTTCTGGGACATGGAGAGCGGCTGGAGGTAGGTCTCGCTGCCATCCAGCCCCACCTCCTGCACCTGCTTCTCGCACGCCGACTCGATGCTGATGCGCACGGCCGGCACGCCCGCCATCTTGGAGCGACCCCCGCGCGCCCAGGGGGCGGGGCCAGCGCCGGCACAGCGCGGTAGTTTCCGGAAGCGCTCGGGAGAGGCGGGGCCAGAGCTGGGAGAGCTCGGCAGTTTCCGGAAGCGCCCGGGAGGGGCGGGGCCAGAGCTGGGAGAGCTCGGCAGTTTCCGGAAGCGCTCGGGAAGGGCGGGGCCAGCTCCGGGAGAGCTCGGCAGTTTCCGGAAGCGCTC
>WBMV01009293.1:0-12024 GCA_013396655.1 Campylorhamphus procurvoides | reverse complement strand
GGGAGAGCTCGGCAGTTTCCGGAAGCGCTCGGGAAGGGCGGGGCCAGCTCCGGGAGAGCTCGGCAGTTTCCGGAAGCGCTCGGGAGTGGGCGGGGCCAGCGCCGTGAGGGGCCGATGTAGAGGAGCGGTGCTCAGCGGTGCTGCAGCCTTCCTATAGGAGCGTTATTGGTGGCGAGAAGTTGCTCTAATGACCCATGCTAAACATAATTTCGTCTCTGGTTCCCCCCCTTGTCATCAGCTATGACCACGCAGGAAGTGCAACCAAACAGCAGAAAAATACACAATAACATTGCAATGAAACTGCTGTTTGAATTCGGTCATAACAACTCTGATCAAACACATACGCTCCGAGTTCCTCCCTCTAACACAACTAAGAAGCCAGCAATTTAGTGCTCTCATATTTATTCTTAAATCTGGCTAAGTGTGCATAACTAAAGGCGCTACAAACCCCACCCTCTGTCCCTGGGGAAGGCCGAGCGGCCCCGCTCGCTCAGTCCCTGCCGACCAGGTGCGTCTCCTGGGGCCTGTCGATGCGGAAGAGCAGCTCGGCGGGCTGGAAGTAGCCCAGGTACTGCACGCTGTCCGGACTGGTGTCCTGGTGGTAGTGCCCTCCCTCGCCGTGGTGGCTGAAGCAGTGGGTGTGCTCCACGCGCAGGTCGAAGCCCTGCAACAGAGAAGGCAAGGCCCATCAACAAGGCGTTCGTGTGGACACAGCGCTTAAAAGTCACAGGGTGGTCTCTCCTAGACACGCATCTCCACACGTCGCACGCCCTGCTCCAAAAACCAAGCAGTGAGAATTTGCAAGATGCTTGTGAAACCAATAAGATAAAAGAAAAGGAGTCAACACAAGGCTTTACCATAGGACATCAGAGAGAAAAGAATTTAGAAACCCTGAGAGTCCCCAACTTTTGTTGTCAATCTCATTGACAATTCCTTTTTTTTTTTTCCCCACCCACCTTTCTTTCCACTGGGATTAAATAAAGCAGTCATGCCAAGGAGCCCCTACTGGAAACCAAATCCCTCTGAACTGAAATGCCACAGGCCCATGTGATAAAGGGACCACCTCTATTGCAATTCTGAGAGCCAGATCAAATGAAAATGTGAAGAACAGTGAATAAAATAACAATAAGCATACCAAAGCATGAGATCACCCTCACCAGTTTTACATATCGCCGAATCCTAAAATGGATTGGGTTGGGAGGGACCTTTATGGACCATCTATTCTAACCCTCCTTCCATGGGCAGGGATGCCACTGACTAGATCAGGTTGCTCTGGGCCCCATTCTACCTGGCCTTGAACACGGGGCATTCACAACTTCTCTGAGCAACCCATTCCAGTGTCTCTCCACACTCAGCCTAAGAAATTTCTTCCTTATATCCCATCTACATCTGTTCTCTTTGAATTTAAAACTCTCCCCCCTTCTCCTGTCACCACATGCCCTGGTATAAAGTTTCTCTATATCTTTCCTAAAAGCCTCCTTTTAGATACTGGAAGGCTGCAATAAGGTCTTCCTGGAGCTTTCTCTTGTCCAGGCTGAATGACACCAGCTCTCTCAGCCTGTCTTCATAGGAGAGGTGCTCCAGCCCTCTGATCATTTTCATGGCCCTCCTCTGGATGTGCTCCAACAGGGTCCAATCAGGACCCCAGAGCTGGACACAGCACTCCAGGTGGGGTCTCATGAGGAAAGAAGCACCTACCTCAACTTGGCCATGCCTAGTTTGATGTAGTACAGGATACGACTAAATTTTCTGGTCTGCAAGAAGATACTAATGAATAGCGCTTTGGCATTTCAATGTCATCTACTACTGTTCTCTGTGTAATGACAAACATTTCCAAAACTCACAGGCTTAGCCTTGTGCTGTTGAGCTTGCAGTGGATACAGAAGGGAGAAAGCCAGCTGTGACCTCTACACCAGTTGCACTGGCTCTGAACAGAGGAGCTGTTGGTGGCTGTTCTCAAAGTACGCATCAGTTCATTCTGGGAAGATGCACAATTTAGCCTCAGGCCAAAGGCTGCCACATAATGACACAATAAAGTTATACCCTTGAACATATCTAAACCTACAGTACGTCTCCTTTAACTCTGGAATAAGTGTTTTTATACTACTTATGACTACATTGTTATTTATAAAATAGTCATTTTCACCTATGGTTTCCTGGTTACCTTAAAAAAAAAAGTTTTTCTAATGATGAGCATTTTAATGGCTTTTGAAACCAGTTTAGTTTTAATCCTGAATTATCTCCTGTTGAATGTCGTGATTGTGAAAGATGCTAGATAACTTTCCAGCGTGAGGCTTTGCAAACTTTAATTTGCATCAGCAATAAGACACGTGCTTCATGTATTTCGACACAGCATTAGCAGAAAGAGTTCTTATAAAAGTGAACTACATAAACACACAGCTGAACCAGCTTCCATGCTCTTGACATTTCTCCCAGTGTGGCTAGCAGTGAATGCAAACTGCTGTTTGGTTTGGGATGCAAACACTTGCACCTTGCAATTGGAACTGAACCATTAAGTTCAATCCACTATGAACAACAATTAGGTTTCAGAACAGATTGACCTAGATTCAATTCAAACAAGTCACAGAAATGAGAAGCTTCTATTTCATTACACCACTTCTGGAAGAGTCTAACACAATATATACGTACTCCCACTCTTAAAAGGAAAATCACAGCCAAGACAGAATTCATTACAAGTCTCAGTTTACACTTAGAAATGAAAAAAGAGACTCACCGGATCTTTGGAAACTATTACTGGTTGACAAATCAGTGGAGCCTTCATTTCAAAGAATTTGAGCCAGTTATTCACATCCTCATCAGTATTCAGGGGGCAGGTAGAAAATTCTGGAGGCTACAGCAAAAATGAATGCTTTATAAGTAAAAGGAAAACACTTGATACAAGTACTTTTTCTCTAGCAACTCTCTTTCACTCTAGCAACTTTCTTTCACTTTTCCCCTCCCCACTATTCTGTTCATTTTCCTTCTTGACTAAAAGGAGGTCACCAGTGCCCATCACTGTGTTTCTGCCAGAAATAGAAGTGACCAGACTATTGCTTCTTTCATTGCACAGGTAGAAGAACTACTGAAGTGAAGATTCTTCTCCTCCTCCGGGTACCTTTTAGAAGCTCCACTGTTTTTAAAAAAGTCTAATGCTTCTTATAAGAATCATCTCAGTTCACATATTTTATTTCAGTTCATTTTACAATAACTCTCCAATTCTTTAGCTGCCCAAGGATTTCAAAAGATGATGGTATTAAGGCCAAATAAAACAGCATCACTAGATTTGTAACACTGATTTTGTAATGTCAGCTCCTTGCTTTAATACAGTGCTTATCCTAGTAGCTTATTCATACATTTAAAAATACAAAACAAACTCAAGGCACTAAGGTATTACACCCTGATTTATACTTGTGTTTTCAGGACAAAAGAAAGTTACATAAATTGAGAACAACATACCATAATGTGAATCTTTGCTTTCCCCTTCTGAATGATAAATGTACCACCCATCCCAACTGGCTTTTCTCCATAGTGTTTCTCTAAAGTTTGTCTCAAACAGGACACGAAGTTAAGTTCCCCAGTTCTTCCGTTGGCTTTCACTTCAATGACCTGGAAGATAAAGTTAATTTGTCACTGCTGTCTCCCGCTGCAACAGCCTGCAAAGGTCTGTGAAAGCTGTTCTGAAATTCTCACAAGCTGATGAGATTACTTTTTGAAAATGCAATTCCCTGGAAGTGCTGCTCCTTCCAGTACCTGACCAACTCTCTTTTCCTGATTTCTGTCCAATGCTAGCTTTGCCTCTGCAGGGTGCTGGGCAGTGAGAGATCTACTTATATGTGAGACAGTGATATGAGCAACCCCTTTCTGTCCACCAGCTGCTTCCACTCTGTTATAAACTCTTGGTAACAGAGAAGACTTCTCAGTTTCCATGAAGTAGTCAGGTTTTGACTGCTCTGCCAACACCTCTTTGTGTGGACTGTGTCAGGAGAAGCACTTCCAAAAAGGTAGACAAGTGCCCACATCTGATTTGCACAAGTACACTGAACATCCATTACCTTAAATCACTGCTAGTTTGGATTGGATTTGGATGAATGGTTTATGATGATGGAAAAGATTTATCAAGTTATGCCTCAAAAATTCAAATGCCAATTTGTCTTCCCCAATTCTTCCCCTTGTTCATTGGCATCAGTTCCTTATGGTTGCATGTTTCTCTCATGGAACCACAGCCTCACTATTATCACAGAAAACTGATCAGATAACATTAAATCAAGAGTTTCCCTTCAGTCACAAAGCTCTACAAACAAAGTCACCTTTGATCCAAGTACACACCTTACCAGGTTTGCCCTCACTGGCATAAAGATTGGCCAACAGTCCAAACTCACAGTCAGTATATTTACTGCTGTACTTCTCAAGCAGGCACCCTTTATCTGCAGGATTTATCTGAGCAACGTAGCTCCCATTTACAGCAGGCTTTTTTTCACTCTTAGTTTGAACAATAGGGATAAGCTGAGAAAAAAAAACATGTAAGCGTTAAGTCAAGTAAGTCAATTAGAACATGTAAGAGTCAGTCAAATGAAATGAACTCACTTAAATGCAATTTAAGCTTTGGACTATGAACCCAAAAAATAATCCTCTTCATCACATAGCTCTGTCTCTCAGGATGAGATTTGAACTGGTAAGAAAAATGCACTAATATTGTAATGTAAATGAAAGATCCAGAAAAGAAATATACTTTTTCTGGACAATTAAATTTAATGTAATGTCAAGATGAATGCTAGTGTTAAAAAAAATAAATAAAAGAAAGACAAAAAAAAGTATCTGCTGTCCAATTCAAGTATTGGAATTCTCTGTAATACTTTCTCAGTGTACAGTAACAACCACTCTTATAGTGACCCAAATTTAATGCCAAGATGGACGATCTCACCTGACAATAAATCCATCAAAAGGAGATGGCAAGACCAGAGGTTTATGCCTGAAAAAACTCTGATTAACCAAAGTCTCCATAGTAGTTTTTATCTGCTGCAGTTCACAATTTTGTATGTGGCATCTTTAACATTTATAATGGTAAAACAGTCATCCAAGAGGGCAAAAGACAGGGGGTATTTTAAAGGCATTTACCAGAAAGTTTGAATGGCATTTCTGAATCTTGGAGTTAAAATCTCTGGTCAGGTCTTTGTCAATCAGTTTCAAAAAAAAAAAAAATAAAATCATGTTTCTTTATGCTCCAAGGCAACCACATGCTTCCTGAAGAATTACAAGTTAAATATTAATCTTTATTATCTCAGTAGTATGCACCTCAGTGGATGACCCTCATCTGAATGCCTTCTAATGTGTTGCATGTGCTTGTGGCATGAAAGGTGTTCATTAAATAGTTTGTGATAAATGGGAAATACCCAGGATGACACTGCTCTATTGTTATGATACTCCCATGAATTCATAGAGAACCATTGCACTTTTTTTACTGACCTCAGCATTTCCTCCAAGAATCCTAGATGAAACAGCTCCAGCTCCGAGAATGAAAGCTCCGGGCAGCTCTATGTCTTTTGCAACTGTATTTAGATCATAAACCTGCAAAATAGAAACAATCTTTCCATCCCTGAAGTGTCCAAGGCTAGGCTGAATGGGGCCCTGAGCAACCTGATCTTGTGGGTGACATCCTTGCCCATAGCAGGGGGCTTGGAACTAGATGATCTTTAAGGTTCTTTCCAACACAAGCCTTTCTATGATTCTTTGGTTTTGGTGTGGTGCTCTGAGCTGGAATTGTCATTCTGTTCACTGTAATCTCTGGATGCATTTGATTCACAATACCTTCAGCAATATTTTGGATAATTAGGCTGTACAGTTTCTGAACACAACATAACATTTGGTAGTAACAAATTTGGTAGATGTCCATTTGTTTGCTGACAGGTGGATTTTGCCTGTATGTTCCCCTGTCATTATACTCAAAACCTGAACTACTGTTCTTGTTGAAATTTCTATTTGTGTAAAATAAAAAAATGGAAGGGAATATCATATAGAGACAGAGTGAGTGAGCCATGATATTCATGGAAAATGAGGGTACCGCAATCCAGTCTTGGCCTGAAAATGTAGATACAGCCAATTTTCACACAGATGTGTGGCTGTCACTTGAAATTGCAGGCATGTAGCAAGCCATATGCAAATATGCAGGCAAGCCCCTTGTTTAGTTTCTTCCATGGCTCCTGTCACAGATAGTATGTTCCTAAAACTAACTTGTATTTGACAACAGGAAAAGATGAACCATCATCCACAATATGCTATTTTTGATATAATGTGTAAGATTTTGTGACATAGTCTACGTTCAACACAGGTCTGAATCAATCTCATAAACCACTGAAAAGTCCCTTTCACATGTGGAATCTTACAGTATCTCTTAATTGCTAGTTTTGTTTCTATTTCAACAAGATATTGTTTTTCTTTTGACAAATGTATTAAACCCCACAGCTACAGGAAAAACTCACCTTTTCTTTCTGTACAAGAGGTATGAGATAAGGAACACCTCCCACATCTGCTATCCTAGGCTTTCCACAGATTCCTGGGAGAATAAAGCCAGTTAGCTTAGTAAAATAATTTTTCCTAGTAATCTTCCATGAGCATGCCATCTAACCCACCAAAGAAATGGTTCCTCAAACTTCTAAAACCCTTTGAGAACACTATTTCCCTAGCATTCTTAGATAAAGTGTTGCACTATTAAGAAGTCCAAGTCCTGAAATGACTCACAATAGGATTTAATGCTATGCACCCTGTTGTAAAATTAACATTCTCTAAGTACAAAAAAAATTAGCAAAGTAGGCAACACCTTCCATTTGCCTGTTCTCCAGTATGATGCCCACAACACACAGTGGATACAACCTCTGGGGCTCCCCTTGAAAACGTTTAGCAAAGCTGGATGCCGAGTCTCAGGAAAATTCATCCCACTTATTTGGACATGTATCTTAAGAAGGGATGAATCACCTTCTGGAGGTGTTTCTTTCACTGCATTGATGCCTGAGGGAACTCAGATGAGTAGCACAGAGACACGTCTGTCTTCCAGACAGCTAATGTCAAAGAAGATGAATCCCATTCAGAGTAAGACAGTTTCAATTCACTGATATACATGAACGGCAGAATTTAAAAATTAATGGAAGCACAACTCCTTGTTCAGATAGTGACTGGCACAGATCTAAAATATTTCTCCATCTGGAAGATAACAACTTCATTTCAAACCTTTTTCATTACACTAAATAAATCTTATGAAATAAGTAGGCATTGCAATGATTGGTTAAGAAAAAATAGATTATGACAAGTACTTAGTAATGACTTGCCCTTGTTCATACACCAACTAGGAAGGAAATCCATAGATAAAATTTAGCTCTCCTTTCTTGTATATTCTCTACCTGAAAAACAACTTAAATCTCCCAACATCTTTAAAAGACCAAAACAAAGCAGAATCAGGTGGAAAGAACTGGAGAAGTCTTAGTGAAACACAGGAATGCTAGATTACCTTTAGCAGGAAATTTGAAGGGCTCCTGAGTCAGATCAGGACAGTCTACAACAGAGACTTGAGCATCAGCAAAGTTCTCTTTAAGTCCTTTCTGCAAAACTGTGTTAAAGAATAATGGCAAAGTTATTGACAATGAAAAATCACAAAGAGTTTTTTTGACAAGTTGCAAACAACACAGAAGAGCAAAAGTTTGTTCAAATAATTGTTGTCTGCCACAATAATTCATTTTAAGTATTTTAAAACATTTTCATTGAAATACAATAACTGACTGTTCCTAGTAGCACTAGGAGCAACACAATGTGAAGTATCATGAAATCACATTCAGCAGTGGGTTTGCTTCAAAGCGCAGACAATTATGATCACAGTCAAATATGATGCAAGAGCAAAGGAGGAAGCAAGTTTTAGCTGAAGTGACAATCAATTCTTTAAATACATTAACTAGACTTTTTGCAATAGCTTGATTATAATCTCAAACCATGTCTGCTGTCTGGAAATTTCTGCAGCCACAGGATACTGCCTATCATGTTTATACTCTTGTGGAGATTTTCCGGCAAGTGTCACTGTCAGTACAAGACAGAAAATGAATGGTGCTGGTGATAATGAACCAAATCTAAAATTTTTGTTTTGCTTCATAGCAATGGTCTTTAAGCTCAGAACCTGCAAAATCACTTAAACAACAGGGAGGATTAGGTGAGTGCACTGTTTGGAAACAACTTCCAAGCCTTAATTGAGTGTGGGATTGTCTTCACATACACTGCTTCAAATGCTGTGTTAAAAGGTCCAGGTTCTTTCGTGCCTGGGGGCTGCTTTGACAGATGTCTCAAAATAAAGAACAGAAGATCCAGTCTGTTCTCCAATCAGGCAGTTCCTTATTTGCTCAGAAAACTTTCCTGTGCCTTTGTGTCCTCCAATTAGGAGCCATACCTTACTTCTCAAGAGCAGACATACGAAGCTGTTGACCACAAGGGTCAGTAGAAGGTACTTGGCACACTTCTAAATACATCTCAGCAGCTTTCAATAAGTGGACAAGGACAATAAAAGGGCATTTCTCAAGTTATACCCAAAAGCTGAACAGCAACAGTTCACAGCTTACAGGAGGTCCTCAGGACAGATAAGGGGGAAAAAATGAAAATTCTGCTTTGTGATGAAATTTTTCTGCTACTCTTTCAAGCTGTTCTACTGCAAGAGCATGTTTTTTTCTGCAGAGCTCAGAGGTGTACAGCAGCCCTGGCCTACTGCCCTAGTCTGACTAGGACAGAAAAGCACTGAGAACCATCCAAGGTACTGCTGGGACCACACTTTGTTAATGCATGGAAATGTCAAATGGACACAGATTCGGGAAACTGGCAAACTGAACTCGAGGATCAATCTGAAAGGCAAAAACCTTTAGTAGGGGAGAGACTTACTTTCTACTAGGACAAGGAAAGAAGCTCATGAGCAACTGGGTTGAACCCTTTCAATTTCAACCATTCTGTTATTCTGAGCACATTTTCAATGGCTTTGGAAAGAAACAAATTAAAGAAGATGGTTCCTGCAGCCCTGTTCTAAGGCAATCACCAGAAGATGACCCAACTAGGTTCAGACAAGAGGATCTGCCATGCTACACCACATCTGATCAGTTGTGCTTTGAGTAGGCCTGAAAAAGAAAGAAATACTGGACAGTAGACAAAGACAGATGATCCAGTATGTGTAAAGAAGTTTCGTTTGTAGTTGTCAAACTTTCAGAACCTGTGCAAAAATTTTCAAATGCAGCAGACAGCTTTAAAGGGTTTGAGAGCCTGTCTGTTGTGCTTAAATATTATCGGGGCTTGGGGGAGGAGTCATTGTTTGTGCTACGAAAATCATAGCATATAGAAAAATAGTGCTGTTCTTTACATCTCAGTATGTTAAGAGCAGGAACTCTGCATGCACTAGCTGTAGAAAGGTTTTGGTATGAGCTTTAAGGTAAGTTTGAAGAGGTCACTCTAAGTCTGTATAAAGTTACACACTGCCTGACTTACCCCCAGCAAGCTCCTCCAGACTTGGAACGTGAAAAGCAAACCTTTCGACTTTGGCCATTTCTTAATGGGTGCTGATTTCTTCAGGTAGGAAATTACAGTACAGCACACTCTAGGAGCAACTGATCTGTCAACAAAGATAATAGTTTAATGATTAAAATGGTCTCCTTTCAATATGTGAATTATTTTTCAATTTCACTCAAGAATACACAAAGAGTAGAACTGTAGTTCTGCCATCGAAGGAAAGACTAATGGCTTCAATAGTAACGTTAAATCTCTTATGGATTTTGGAAGATGTGTCTTTCAGACCTATAGCAGGCTCAGAGCATTACACATGCTAGTCCTCAACCTTACAAATCGACGTAGACAAAACACATCCTATGCTGAATGCAGTTCAAGGGACAGGTCAGGAGATTTGTGTGTCCTTTGTAAGCCTGGAGTCACAATTTGGTTCTGAAAGAAAACTGGACTTTTCTGAGCACATTAGTTGCCTCCCCAGGCCTTCCCAACCTGAATGTTTACTTTTCCAGCACTGGCTACAGTGGACTTTCAACCCCAGCAGTGACATGGTCTCCAATTGATTCTGGGCATGCATTTCCCCTTCCAGAGGGGAAAAAGTGAGCAGCAAAATAGAAAACAGCAGCAAGTTCTGCAGTATCAGGTTCTGTATGAGTACAGAGCCTGTAACAAAAAATTTTGTTTGAACATAAGTTTAAGAAGAACTGCACTTCAGTCAGCCTTGCAAGAGCAAAGTCAGGGCAAACCACTAGCTCAGGGCAGAAACAGCTGATTGTACATTACCTAAAAATCAGCTATAGCAATTATTAACTCCTTAGGCACATGCTTGTTGCACACAGCAAAAAAACCCAAAATGGGTCCCACTTATCCAGATCTCAGGTGTTGGAGGAAAATGCCAGAATCCTAACTATGTTCCCAGACCTGACAGAGCCTTTGTCAGGTATAGTTCTAGCTTCTATTTTTAAAACATCCTAGCTTTTATGGTTGCCAAAAAGTGCAACTGTCCTTATACCATGAGCCTCTTTGGCCTTTCTTAAGGAAAAAAAATCAGTGTGAAAAAAAAGAAGTAAGACAAGTGGGGAGATCATAGTAGTCACCTAACTGAGTCTTTGAGCTCAACGTTCAGCTACCCCAAAGTACTGCTGTAGCAAGCAGTAGAGAACAGCAGAAAGACTTCAACCTGTAGTTGGTCTTACCCATCTCCACAGGTGACTCCCTCTATCCTCTGGCTGTGGAGAAAGTAACAGGCTGGATTTGGTGCCTCTGGTAGAAGCCTACTGTCAGGTGGAGTGAATCACACCCCTAGACTTTTAGTGTGCACCAAGAAGGGGAGTAATTGGCCAGAGAGAGACAAGATGGCTTTGGCAGCATCCTTTTAGATGATCCTCATCCCCTCAGGTGCCTTTTGCCACATCCAGAAGGAGGCTGTGCCAGCAGCCAACACACTGGTTGTCCTGACACTGAGAAGACAAGCTAGAACTGTTGTGCAAAAACTGGAGGCAACACTTGGACACAATTCAAATAAGTAGGCTCAGATATAACACCCAGATCACCACCTGCTGTATAATGGACAGTAGTTCGTTCCCCACAATGAAGAGAACAGGGAAATACTGTAGAGAAACTTGATGTACCATTGTAAAACCCGATCTGATTGCTAGGCAGTAGTCCTTACCAGGAAAGACACAAAAGAATAGACTGGTGAGCCACCACTGCAGGCATTCACAGGGGAGTGAACTGTGTGGTGTGGGACACAGCGAACCTGAAAGGACACAAGAGCAGACAATTAAGATCCATCACAGAGGGGTGCAGTGTCATTGAATTACTACAGAAGACTTTAAAAGAAACAATACAAATTCTAAAGGGATGATAAGATTATTAGATCTGCGATGGTTCAACAAGAATGGAGAGAACAAGCATGTAAAGACTGAAAGTCTACGTCTGAAGAGGGAAGAAAACATCAGAGAGAGTAGTTAAGTGCCGGGACAATGCAGATGAACCATTATATTAATGTGTGTGGAGGTCTATTATCAAAACCTCAATTAAAACTACTTTGGAGGGATGAAGCCAAAAGGCAGAGGTTATGGGCAGGCTAGAGATGAGTCGGGGAGGGGGGCTAGTGAGGGAAGCACCAGGGGAAAACTGAAGATGGCAGTCAGCGAGAAAGGACAAACTTAGCAGTGCCATCAAGAGGAGCAAAACTTCTGCGGATGCCGAGGCCGTGTTCCTGGGCCGGGGCGATGCGAGGAGATCCCGCGGGGCAGAGGAAGGCAGTGGGACAGCGGGGGCTCGAGCGGCTGGGGTGTGGGGAGGGGACGGGACCAGGCTGGGGACCCTGGGGACAGGGAGCATCCCGGCGGGAGCGGCAGCGGGGCAGGAACACCGGGACAGGCGGCGAGGGGCAGGGAGCACCGGGAGAGGCAGCGAGAGGCGGCGGGGCAGGGAGCATCGAGCGGAGCGACAGGGAGGAAGGGAAGGCGGGCTGGCTGCTGGGGCTGGAGCCGGGGCACGGGG
>WBMV01009292.1:6714-22134 GCA_013396655.1 Campylorhamphus procurvoides | reverse complement strand
GGGGGGTGAGCTTTTTTTTTTTCCCTAGGAAATAAAGAACACTTGAGGTGATTTCTTTTAGAATTATTTATGAAAACTCCACTTCTGCAACTAGTCTGTATGCTTTTTTTATATGCCCATCTCTCTATTTTGTTACCACAAACAAGTTTTGGGTCTGCTGGCTGTGTTGGTTTAAATGTAAACCAGCAGGAGATATGAACCCAACTCAAAAAGAGATTACAACTCAGAAGTACAATTTAATAAAAAGATGAACAAAACATAAAGTGACAGAAGCAAAAATTGGTTTTAACCCACAAAAGAACAGACTTATAACCCTGCCCCCTGGGGCACGAACAGAATGTTGTTCGCTAGCTCCTTTGCTGAGGGCCATGTGGTTCCCCTGAGTGTAAAGTAAAAGGAAAGAAAAACTTGTTGGTTAGGAGGATGATTACAGTCCTGTTGAGGTTCTGGTCCTCTGGATCCGATGAGTGGTCCCCCAAGTCCCAGAATTCAAGGCTTATATATGCTCAGGTTCAGGTGGGAATGGTCAGTACCACCCCCAGGACAGCGAGTTTCACAGTGGATAATTTACTCTGTGAGTCATGGGATATTTTTTAAACCTCTGATGGCCTATTAGCAGATATGAACCCTCAGGCTGGGTGTGAAGGTGCTAATGACTCCCCAGAGGGAAGTTATCACACCTGAGTCATTGGTGTGAAGACAGAAACATTCCCATGTCTCACAGGGTTCCAGCTTGTAGCCTGGGGTCAGGTATGCCCTGGGCAGCTGCTGCAAATGATCCATTATTAAGAGTTGATCAGAAATGACACAGAGGGTGTAGAATACAAAGTTTTGGTTATACCCACAGAGTGATAAATTGGTCCTAGCCACTGTAACTAGGACACTCATTTATTCAAGTTATTATTTAAATTTTAAAAAAATATCTAGAAATTTCTAAAAATTTTGTGCAACTGATTGAAAAGAGCATAGAAAACTTATTTGTAATCCTTGGCTCAGGTAAGAAGACTACACTACAATAAAGAATCTTTAATGACCCAATTTTCCTCCTGTTCTGACAATGACAGAAACTTCAGTCAGAGCTCCTGGTTATCTGTATGTGTAAAGCCACATGTCCATTCATCAGGTGCAATTCTTTAAAGTAGTTTTAAGGAAAAAAAAAAGTAAAAACCTCCTTTTTTGTTTTTTTTTGGGTTTGGTTTTTTGGGGGTTGTTTTTGGAGGGGTTTTTTGTTATTTTTTTCATTACATTAATTTGAAATACTTAAAAGTTTATTGTAATTTTTGCCAGGAAAAAAGATAAAACTTTCCCCCTTTTCTATAAATAAGGAGAAAAAATATTGAAGCATAGGAGCATAAAAGACTATGTTTTTTGGTTTTAATGTTTTCTTTTTTTTTTTTAAGTGGCTAGAGAGTTTTTATTTCTCTTTTCAGAACTGTATTTGGAGAACTTAATAGAGCCAATATAAAAAGTAATTTAGTTCTCAAGGGATTAATTAAGCTCATTTGAAGGAGGAAAAAATTTGTTTTGCTTCACTTAGATTGCTAAAACAAGGTTAACAATTTGAGGATTCTCCTCACTCTGAACTTATTTTCTTACAAAAGAAAAAATTTAAAAAACTGAAAGAAGAGGAGAAAATTAATTTCAGCCTCTTTATCAAGTAGTGAAGAGTTTACACTATAACTACATAGAAATTCAGTACAGTGAAGTACCACCAGTTCCATGCCATGAATTTATGCAGTAATTTTGTTCTGTCACAACACTTTAAGATCCATTCCTCCTGGTTCAGCAGGAACCAGCCTACTGATTTTTTCCAATTTGTGTGCATGGGTCAAACATTTTGGTCAAAATAAAGTCACAAAGACAAAACAACAAATGGAGAATAGAGGGTGGAAACAAAACAAAGGCATGGAAGAGGGAGGGAGAGATAGAACACGTGTTTCTACAGGTGAGACAACAATCTCACATATTTGCATTTCTGTAAAGTTATGGTTTAAGTTGAAACTATTAGAGGTCTCAAGCAAGGTAGGTCTCCCATCTCAAAAAGTATCCAGTACAAGTCTGTTAAGAGCTAGAAATATGTAGACATTGAGTTTTTCTGGCCAATGGTCACAGATACAGAGGAAACAGAACCTTGAGAAAAAAAATCGTACAGAGGTATCAGATCAGTCCGTAAGTTTAATAAGCTTTGGAAGAACAACCTCCTCACAATATTTAATTTCTCTTGTGTTCAGGGAAAGAGATCTTTGTCAGTATTTGTAAATAAATAGTTTTGTATTAAAGATATCTTACTGTGTTTTCAGTTTTTGACATCATTTTCTCCAAAACCTGTGAAGGCTTGAGTATCTAACCAGCCACTTCAATCAAAATTAATCATACAGTGGTTAGGATCAGTGTATATTTTCAGTTTCTGAGCAAGTACTATTTTCTATGTGTTCCCTTTACACTGATATATTTTGAAATAGATCACATTCTATGTATCATCTCTGAAAATTTCAAGGAAGATGTTTGCTCATTTTGAAAGTGTAGGCGTGTATCAGTTTCCAAATTCTGCCATCTAGTGTACTGCAATATATTTGGAGTAGCTTCTGATATAGTTACTACAGGTTTGCCCATGTTGTAGGTCTACAGTACCAGACTTCTGACAATGATGGGACAGATAAAACAACAGTTGCATGTGGTGGTGCAGGATTCAGTACTAGCTGCAGATGTTAGATTGGTTTAATATTTGCGAATTTAGTGTCAGATTTTACTTGCCAGCTGTAATTTTGAACTTCTTATTAATTCTTCAACTGTATGACAAACTGCTATAATACTGATATATTACATATGTATCAGTAGTTGTAGTTGTATTTAGCTCTTTTTACTTCTATTCACACTGATCCATTCAGTTCCACTTCATCCATGAATTGGAAGATAAAGAGAAGGAATGTATGTGCATATGCAGAGGCAAAGACACTGCTATCACTTCAGATAAGCATTATTGTCTCCATTTGTTTCACAGGAATGGATGGCAACAGACTCTTCCCTGGCCGTGGAGTGTAATTAATCAGAGAAAATTCTCAGGAATCAGGCTGACCAGTCCTCTCTCCCCACACTCCTTCAGAAAATTATCATGAAACAAAATATCCTCTCCAAAAGTTTTTAACCTTCCTTTTCTCAGCCATTCCCATCTTAAAATAAAAATCCTCCAGAACTGCTTACTTGATTACTCTTTCCAAAGAGATGTCAGTTTGGGACAGGGATTTAGTACAAAGTGGAGCTACATAGTTTGAAAACACCTAACTAATATTTATGGGTTCATGGTAACAACTTCACTCTAGTACTGTTTGCATCAAAAGCCCAGTTTTTCAGACTGTGTCTAATTCAAATTTTCTGTTTAAAGCCAAGATTACCATATTTCCTCTAATCTAAATCCATTTGGCCTGGAACTATTTCCAAACTAGGGTGGCCCGTGTCTTGTTCATGGCCCACAGCATCAGAAAGCTTGTACACTGGGATCAAGATACAAGACTCAGTACTGTCACCCATGAATCAGCCAATCTCAAAACAAACTAACCCACCAAAAAAAACCCACTGGGGTATACAGGAATTATGTCTTTGGAATTTTAGGTCCCCTAGTGGTCTCCACTTAGTTCATAGCCCTCTTTCTGAACCTCACATATGTGTTCCAGAGCAGAGAAAGGGCTTAGCTCTTTGATTTGCATATTTTTAGCAAACATATTTATGCAGACTCCACTGTGGCTGTGTTTTCTTTCTTGTTTTAATTTTTGTGTAACAAAGAGCAACACTGCACTCCCTTGAAAGATCCGAATTAATGAATCAATCACCAATTAGGCTGACTTGTGAATAAAGCAAGCGACAGGCTTCACCTAGTGAGTCCTGCATCTAATCTTGTAATAAGCTCTAGTTTTGTGTCTTCAAGTGGTGTGTTGTTTCATATTTGCTCCAGTTTAACTGTATGTCTTGTTAAAAAAACAATTCCTGCATGGACTTTCTCTTATCATCTGACAACCATTGAATTTCATCACACCTTCACCTTCAAGACAAAACAACTTCTGACAGCGCTGCAGCTGTGAGAGTCAGTAGCATCTCCATGAATTCACATTCTTCCTTCTCTCTGAGGTTTCTTTGTTCACAGAACTGCAGCACTCCTGCAAAAACATTTGATGCTGAATGTTGCTGCCATGCTCTTGTAAAAGTGACACAGTATTGCTTGTATTTGCATGGCTAATTCTGAAGAATTAGATTTTCACATTGAAGCTGTATAGGAAGAAGAGAAGCAACTGTTGTATGGAAGTAACTTTGCTTCTGTCTAGTGAGACAACCTTTCAATTAGATATGGTCCTCAAGTCTGTTAGGTGCCTGTTGACATTATATCCACTTGTAGATTTATCTTTCAAGATTACAATTCTTCCTACTACTGCTGTAATGAGGCACAGCCTTTACTGCTGCTATGTGTAAAGAGGCTCTTTCACTGAGGCATGTTGATTGCTGACACTGCATGCTTGGTTTTCCTTACAGCATTATTTTCTTTTCATAACTATGGATCATTTCTATACCCAGCAACTCAGAACAGTAAGTTACAGGTACAACTTTACCCCTCTCATATCTATTCAGCTTTTCTCCAGCACTCTATTCCAGTATTTGAGCTTTATCAATGTGATAATTTCATACCTCATAAAAATCAAATACTTTTCTGCTAGTGCAAAGTGGTCTCAAAGCTACTTTGCAAACACCTTATCTTACAAGAGTCACAAACCGTTTATAATTAAAAGAGATTAGTAAAATATGTGAACAGAAATTAAAAATTAACAAATCTATGTGTTTATTCAAGACACTAACAAACTTGCTGAGTTAAGGATCCAGCTTGCCTGATATGCAATTTTCACTACTTTTTAAGTTCTTCCATGTAACTAAAACATGGAATATATGAAAGAATTTTCCAGCTAACTAATTGCTATTACTAACAAAACCTTCTTATAAATTTAAGCAGAAGATAAAACAAACATTTAAACATGTCCTGAGCTTGGACAGTTCCTTGCACGCTAATGACTTATTAACCAAATTTAATGTAATGACTTCTAGAACATGATACTTTTAAAAAAAGAGTATTTATCAATTTTCTATGATATCATGAACGTGTTGTGATCTATATGCCCTTCACTGATGTATGCTCTGCCTGGGAAACTCAGTTCTAGTCGTTTTTTGTTTTGTGTTGTTTCTAGGTTATGCTGGTGCTCAAGGGAGAGAAGACCCAGTATAACAATGAAGAATCGTTAAGGCTGATGATCCTCTCCTGGAAGAACGATGCTTTAAGCTGTAAGTGTATCTTTTGTTTAAGCTGCGAGAATTGGTTTTAAAGCAAAAGGTCGCCCAGCACCAAGTCACCAGGCAAGCAAGGACGTGGATCAAGTCACGCCAGGCACACAGTGGTGTGCTGCTATAGATGCCAGGTAAAATGACAGTAATCTGCAGGTCTCAGGTGTTTCTCCACAACACATTTGAGGGGGAACATGAGTCAAAGGAGGGAAGTCTTCAGCTTACTGGGTGTTATTATTGTTATTGCAATCCATTATTAACTGAGAACTGAAAATGTTTACTATAAGGTCTGAACAAAGGTAAGGTGTGATATGAGAATGCTGTCTAGCTCTACTGAGGTGGCAGCACACTGTATCTGGCTCATGAGACTCTAAGAAGAAGAAAGGAAATAAGTCATTTACACTAACATATTCTCATTCTAGTATTTCTACTTGGTGATCTATATTCCCATAGTACTGCCCAGGGAGTTGACAAGGCTGGAACTGGCCCCCTTTCTCTTTTATCGGCCTCATATATGGATACCAGGGCATCCATCTCTTTAGTCTCCTGTCCTGACAAGACAGTGGATGTGATTTCCTTTTCTTTCAAATACTTCCCTGCTTATTATGAACTTTCAGAGCTGAAGGAACCTGGAATTGTTCCAGGAACCTGAATTCTTTTCTTTGCCAAAGATTAAACAGTATTTTTAAGGATCACTGAATCATCATGGATGCAAAGAAATCAATCTTCTCTAAGGTTTTTATGTTGAAGGATAATGGCACACTGTCAAAACAATAGTAGATTAAAAAACCTAAACTCTTGTAGAAAAAAAAAATCTGAAGGAAGAGCTTATCAAGAAAAAAAAGAATTGTGTGTTCTTCTCATGTTGTCATCATCCTGCAGCTAGGACACTAGTAGCCATCTCATGAGTCATGCAGAGAGACCAAGGCATTTCATTTACACTGGGAAAAAAAGTCTTATAATGGGTAGATTGTATAAATAAATAACTTTCCAGAACTTGATAGAACTGTCTGCAAGCACAAACATCCATCCACATGGGCAAAAATTACTGAGTATGATACCCTATTCACATATGCACACGCATTCCTTACCAATTGCATTCTTAAATAAGAAGGGTAGTTTTCAGATGTCCTGCTATATTTCCTTGCAATATTAATCCCTGTTCAATCTCACATCACACTTGAAACAAACTGCTGCCATGAAGAGTCAGCAACCTTATTTGCCTTGATTTTCACACCTAAATATAGGTATAAAATAAGATAAAATAGATACAAATTTAAAGCTCCATTAAAAGTTTTAAATCATGCTGACAAACAATAATAGCTTTCATTATACAATAAATCCATAGCTATGTGAAATTACATTACAGCTGAATATGAGTATGCATCTTCTTTCCCTTCTTTCCATATATTTAATCTTAATTCCCTTTTTCTTCTATCACAGAATGCAAACAGTGAAATCTCTGCCCTATTTAAATTTCTGGCAAAACTCCCAAGTCTGAAATGGACCCAGGATTTTACTCGGTAAATCTGGTTGACTACATTCTGCATTTTAATAGTATTACATTGTATATTTTTTCCATGTTGTTTTCATTCTATATACTTTTAAAAGCTTGTATTTGAATTAGCTAACATGCATCTGTGAGTACATGTTTACAGAAAAAAAAATCTGAATATTATTCTACCAATTTTAAAATAGAGTACATGTGAGCTGCAGTCCCTTGTGCTTCTCTGATGAGTATTCAGAAGCATCTGAAACCTCTTTTGATTTCTCACAACAATGTGAAATGCCTCATACTTTCAGCATATTTCATACAAAATGTCCTCAGCATTTTCCAGATAAATTCTGTACCTTACTTTCACTTATGAGGACTTTTTGTTAGGTCTTTTGAATATCTCCACAATCCCAAGACATGCTCTGGATCACTGTGAAGTTAGGGTATACTCAAGATCTTCTCATGTAAAAGAACAGGCATGGCTGTAAGTAAAGCTAAAGAACAGTCAATGCAAATTCACTGATAGAATTATTCTGTTCAACAATATGTATATACCACATAAAAGGCAGACCAGTAGTAGAATCTCTGAAACTAATAAGAATATTTTAAGATTCTAAATGTTTTCAAAAGAGTAAGATATCATTAGATCAAAGAGCAAGTAGTTCAGATTAGCCTGTCTGTTATTTAATAAACATGGAGATGAACTTTCTTCTAGGATAATTTTTACAGACACACACACATTTGAAAGGACAGTTACAAATAAACCAGAGGAACAAAAAACCAAACCAAACTATTTTGCAATTAGGTCCAAAAAGTGGCTGGGAAAGGAAGGCTGTTATGATCCCTAGATCCCTTGCACATATATTTGACAGTGATAAGCCACCTGACAAGTAGGTTTAGATGAACTTCATCTTTCTCTAATGCCAGGGTACTCCACAAAGGCAGAAGCATTAAACTTTCAGCTGTGATTTTCACTATGGTGTTTCACACAGTCTTTAGAATGTCCTGTACTTGGGCAATGGAGACAACTAGAAGAAAATGAAAACATCTTTGAATTGTGTTGGGAATTAATCCCACAGGAAAACCATGCAGATTGCTTATTAAACAATCAAACAGTTGCTCCTGATATACTGTTTCTGAGGAAACATTTCACACTGCTCTGTCCTAGCTGGAGTTTTCTAAACACTAATGATGTTGTGGTTCAGTTGAAAGACAGTAAGGTTTTCAATACAACAGGGCAGTGCCATCATCTACCAGGAAGAGATGTCCAACTAGCCAGAAGTGGGATGGAGAATAGAACATGGAGTTTCTGATACTTATTCAAGGGGATCTTTCCTCCAGGAAGGGCTTGAACTGTTTTTGTAATTACAATGGACTCTGACATCTGCTACTTAAAGCTACAGAGTTTGGTAGTTTAGTTTTCTTCTGCTTGACATTTGAGATAAACTTTCACTAGAAAAAGATCTCTGCTTTGACTCATTATTCTAATGAGGTTCAATTTTCCTTCCCAATAGTCATATATATTATTATGTAGGTTTTTAAGAAAGCGGATGTTGTGAAATCTACCTGCTACAGATATAATCCAAAAAAATAATTATTGGTACAACTGTGGCTGGTCATTTGATCCTGCACTAAAAGGTTCTTTTAAGGAAAAGGCTCATAGTCAGATGAGCAATACCATGACAGTGATGTTTAGTTGAGAGATTTGTTTCTTTCTCATTCTGCCAAGTAGTTTTTAACATAAGAATAAAACTTTGCCATTCCTGACTAATTGAGTCACTTTTTCATTTTTCGGTACTTACAGGGAAAAGAAATCCAAAGAGTATTTGATATATTATTTTTGTAGCCTATCTTGTTTACTGTGTTCCTCTAGCTTCCCTATGGCTTGTCTTCCACATATAATGATCTGGTTTCATTCATAAGAGGACTGAATTATTATTTTATTTTATTAATAATTTTAGAGAAAAAGTTGTTTAACTTTCTACTAAACTTTACTGTTCATTATAAATTCATTTCATTGAACACCCCTTCTTTTTCAAATTACTTTGATTTTAGGGGGATATGTATACATAAATATATATATGCACATATGAATCCTTCTGAAATTTACAACAGAAGTGGTAATTTGTGTTCTTTTATTCTGTTTTCGAATGTGCAAAAACTTACAAGGATTTATCTTTCTATATTAGGCTGTCCCTTTGTTCAACAGCTACCTGTCCTTCCAGAGTGTTTAAAGACAAAAAAGGTAGTGCTTTATTCTGAAGCTGCATCACCTCTAATCAATGGCAGAGCCTCCTGCTTCAGTCTTCTCATACTCCAGGAAGTAAAGAAGGAGCATTTTGCCTTTCTGGCCCTATGCAAGACTTTTCAAGGAGGAATTTGTGTTCATGTACCTACCTAAGCATTAAGACACAAACAACGTGTCCACCATCCTAAGATGCACTTAATTATCCTTGTTACTTCATCTGAATTTCATATCTCCTGTCTTGTTTCTCAAGTGGTAGAAATCAAATGAAACACAACTTTGTTCCCAACATGCTTGATTGTGGCAGAAAAAACAGTAGGTGGCACAAAGAGTATGCAATATGAATAGCTAAGTTTTGCAAATTAATCTTCAGATTGTCATTGAAAGGCAAATGAATTAGCAATAATACAGGAGAGGAAGTCTGCCATAACAGTGGAGGAAAAAATTGACAAGTTTTTGCCCTGAATAACAGAACATTATATTCATAGAATCAGTTACAATTCCATGAACATCTTCTTGTCTGACATTAGAAAGTATATAATTTGTTTATCATTTTTGTTTGTCAGGTCTTTAAGTAAATTCAAACTTCACTGCAAAGTTAGTTTCTCAATTCCAGATACATAAGTATCCTGCTGACATAAACATACCGTAAGCAGAATAAGTCCCATGGTAAGAACTCTATTTTTTGAGAAAAGTTGTTACTTCAGCTAAAAAAATGACTGGGAAGCTGAGACTTCTTGGTTGTATATACTTCTGAATGTAACTTATTTGATACAAGTGGACTTTTCATTTTACCTTTGATGCCATGCATCTCTCAGTAACCCCAAAGAACTTAATACACACAGGTAAACTTGAACACAGGTAAACTGTATTTATGTACTATTTTAAAATACATAATCTCTCAAATATACATAAAATTATATACACTGGAAAAAGTAATACATTCCAAATCAAACTTTCTCTAAGTAGATACTTAAAATGTAAGACAAAACTAAAAGGAAGAGTATGTATGTACAATGTCTGACTGGAATGGAGCTGTTTTTCTCACAGCAGCGCTTATAGTGCTGAGCAGTCCTCTAGTGGTTAGAACAGTATTGAAAACACATCAGTGTTTTGGTTACTGCACTGAAGTGCTTAAAGAGCATCACAGCTTTCTCTCAACAGCTCCCAACTACAACCAAAGGTCTGTAGGCTGAGGATGGGCAAGACTTTGTGAGGGGACAGAGCCAGGACAGTTGCCCCCAACTGCCCAAAGGGATACCCTGTACAATGTGATGCTCTGCTCAACAATAAAAGCTGGGGAAGAGGAGGAGCAGGGTGTGACATTTGTCATTATAGTGCTGGTCTTCCAAAGTAACTGCTACATGACCTGAGGCCTTGCTTCCCAGGGAGTGGATGGACATCTGCCTGACAATGGGAAGTAGTGAATAAATTCCTCTTTTGGCTTTGTTTCCATGTGCAGGTTTTGCTTTTCTGGTTAAACCGCCTTTATCTCAGGCAATTAACTTCTCCATCTTATTTCCTTCTGCTGTCCTGTTAAGGAGGGGAAGTGAGAAAGCAGCTGAGAGGGCCTCTGGCAGCCATAAAAGGAAAAGTACAATGAATTACCATTTGATCCCATTTATCCTTTTTCTTCACCCCTTGGAAGAGAGATTTTATTTGTAACTATTAGAACTAATGTTGTACTAAAACAATATTGTACCATGTTAATACATGACAATGCTGTTAGGATAAAGGAGCAAGAGATTTGATATATAGATTATTGCATCACCTGAGCTGGTCTTTATTTTCTGAGTCATTAAAGTTATTATACATTAGAAGCAGTCCTTGGCAGGTTTCAAGGTAGGGTGGTGGGAAATTAGTAGCATCAAATTTATTTGAAAGTTTCTGAAACTTTCACTCTGAGCATTGAATTAAGTTGAACCAACACATTATAAATATGAGTTCTGCAGTAAATGCAAATCCTACTATCTTGACAGATTTCTGCTGTGATTATAAAATCTGCTCCCAGGTGTGGCAAATGATCAGAATTGTATGGTGTTTCTTTAAGATGGTGAAGAATTGATGAGTCTCATTGAGAAAAACATGAGCTGGGCCATTTATTTATCTTGCATCTCACTTAAGCAAGGCTGAATGAGGTCTGGAGCAAAGGAAGGACTCTTGTTCTGATATTGCTTCAGTGAGACACAGAAAAACATCGCACCCCAGTACCAGACAATTGACACGCTGCCTTCACCACAAAAAAAACCAATCCTTGTTATAAATCTGTTTCATTAAGGAGATAATGATGCACCCTCTGATGAAGGTCAGATAGACTTTACTCTCAGTGGAGGAGGACCACTATAAATCCAGGAGACCCTCATTAAGCTTCATTAGCATATTAACTTACACACCTCTCAGGATGCAAATGAATGAGAACAGGGTTGTGCAATTGTCCATGACCAAAGTCACCAAACCCCCACCTACAGTATGTGATTGTTCCACCTCATAGGTGCATGCCAGAATTTATGGTATAAAAGGGGGCTTCAGGGCAGAAAACACTGGAGTGGCAAAAAACCTCTGGAGGGGGAAAAAACCTCTGGAGGAAGAAAAAACTTCTGGAGGAAGGAAATATCTCACCTGCTTGGGATTTACCAATGGACTGTGTCTCTTATCTCTTGAAGGGACGCCCTTAGAAGGGACGCCCTTATGTGAGTGTTCTGAGTTATACAAAGTTCTGGTATCCACCTTTTCTCTCTAAATGTGCCTTTCTGAGGGTTTTTTTTGTGTTTTGCCTTCTTTAAAGAGTTATTGTTTTACTTACATCCAGTCATACTTGGTCTCTCTCTATATTGGAGAAACCAGGGGTATTGAATCCAAGAGAGAGGAGCCTTCTGTCTGAAGTCTCTGCTCCTCCAAATTGACCCAAATTTACACATAATTGGCACATTATGTGAGGCCTGAGAAACAAGTGGAAACATAACATCTTTGACCAAAACATTTGAATGTTGTATATAGAAGTTTTGTGCAAAAAAATGTTAATCAATCTATTCACGTGGGTGTGGCACCTAGCTATGTATATATTCCTGTATGTGTTTTTGGCAGTTATCTTTGTCAAAGTGGGAAGAGGGATTAGGATTGCTTTGGAATGCATTGTCTGAAATAGGCTTATGACACAATGGCATTTAAGATGATAGAATTCATTTACAATGTGTACTCAATATTCCCTGCCTGGCCTGGCCCAGGCTGCTACTTCTTGTGGTTGATTGGCAATGCCACTCATTGGAGCAGCCTGAAAGGGGGCACAAGTAAAGGTGATTTTGCTTAGCCTTTCTCTCATCTCTCTTTTGGGTCTGGTACTGAAATCTTGGGGAATTTAGGGTTCCTCCTAACTGCCAAAGGTACCACATTTCTGCTGATGACTCTGCCATGGTTGTTCACTATGGTCTAGTCAGAGTTTAGAGACAGGGGGAGGATTTCTTGGGAAGATACCCAAGAAAGATCTGCCCCAGAGACTAGGCACACTGTCCAGAAACCTGCCCCAGGGACTAAGGACGCTGTCCAAGAGCCTGCTCCATCCTGGTTGGATGGGGATGTGGGAGTAGATAGGCCGAGTGTTGAAGGAATATTCTGCCCCATAGTTTGGAAGCTCCCCCCTGACCAAATACAGATTCCTAGTAACATAGCAGAGTGCTTGAGGGGAAATTGCTCTATCAGTTCCAGAGAGGGTCAACTCACTGCAATGTGCTGGACCCTGGCCAAAGCTTATAGTACAAATGGTCTAAGCTGTAGAGCACCACATACAATCACCAGGGAAGAGAAATAGTGCAGCAGAAAATAAACCAACAGGTACCATGATCATCCAAGCTGCAGCTAAACCAGAAGGGCAGCCACAGCCAGTAGCAGTTGCCCCGATGCAAAAGAGAAAATATAAAATTAGGTCAGTACACAAAGCTGACAAGGACAGAGAACCAGGACCTTCACAATCAGTGGAGGAATCAGAACCCAAAATCATCACCAAATCCCTATCATTAGACATGCTAAATAATTTGCAGGAAGACCTCACTCAATGACCAGATGAGCCCATATTAACTTGGCTGCTACCTCTGATGATGGCATCATCCTGGACATATTGAAGTGAGACACCTAGGATCCCTGTTCTGAGATACAGAAGCAAGAACCTCTTCATTTCTGGAAATGACTCCTAGTGACGGCAAGAGGGAGATACCTCTGTGGGGAAGATCTGCAGCTGTAGTAAGGCTGTAGAAAGATTCCAGAACAAGGGATGAAATGACTGACAGAGCTAGCCAGGCTTTAGATAATTTTCTACAACAATGGGCCAGACTCAAGAAGACCAGACAATGTCAGGTGTACATCACAAACATATTTGAGACTTGCATGTTGAGGAAGAAAGTCAGTTATTAACAGATGGAGACTTGGAGGGATCAAACCTTACGCAACAGAAACTGAAAGAAGTTCCTCCAGTTGATAAGACGGGAGTCTGCCATGAGAAGATTCCTTGAGGATTAGGGATGTTTACAGTTATCTATGTGTATTAGCCCTGTCTCCCCTTGCAAGATATGGAAGGACTTTACAAGATGTTGCAAGACATTCAGAAACTCTTTGTTCTCCCCAGATGATCCACTGTGGAGAAATGCTTACCCTATTGTGAAATACAGTGATGGGACTTCCTGACCCTAGTTAACATAACTCATCCCCCGTATTAACATGTCCCGCCCCTCAGTTCTATATATTGTAGCATGAGTGTTCAATAAGAGTTTTCAGCTTTCTGCCTCCAAAGATGGAACGTTTAGATTATTGACCATCAACACTTGCGTGCCTCATACCACAGAAGTATGCCTTCTTCCTCACCATGCTTCAGTGGGGTGAAGCAGAAGAAACAGTGGGTGCTATGGCAAGGAAGCTGCAAGCATACAAAGACACCTTCCATGCTCTATTCAAACCCACATCTGTTCTGTGGAAAAGCTGGTTGAGGCCCTCTGGAATTTCAAAGAGGAGACTAATTAAAGGCAACCACCAAAAACTTAAAGAGAATATTGAGTTGAACAGTTTTCATTGCAAAACAGAGCTCCCAAGGTCAGACACAGATTCTCCCCCAGACAGTGAGAGGGAATACTCCCCACAAACCAACTTGTGGTACTTCCTACGCAAGCAAGGGGAAGACACGAGTCAGTGGGATAACAAATCTATTTCTCTTTTAGAAGCCCAAATACGGGAGCTGAAGAAGAAAGCAAATGCCCAAAGGAAGTCAGCAAGGTTGAATCCATTGCCAGTTTCCTGGGGGCAAATGTCTAGGCAAAACAGATGGGATGATGACATGTTCAAACCACTAGATGGTACCTCCTTGATGTAGAGGTAGAAGCAGCTATGATGACCAAGACTAGAGAGACCCTGCCTCGAGGCAGGGGGACGCAAGGGACCATAGGGTCTACTGGGCTATGTGGATCCAGTGGCCTGGCATATCAGAACCATAAGAATTCAAGGCTTTGTTTGATGCTGGCACTCAATGCACTTTAATCAGGACATGTAGGGCCAGAGTCTATTTCCATTTCTGAGATGTCAGAGGGTTCCCAAGAGTTGACAGAGTTGGAAGCTGAAGTGATGTTGACCAGGAAAGAGTGGCAGAAATACTCCATTGTTACTGGTCCAGACTCCCCATACATCCTTGACATTGACTTCCTCAGGAGTGGGTACTTCAAAGACACAAAAGGACGTCTGTGGGCCTTCGGAATTGCTCCTGTGGAGACAGAAGGGATTAGACTATTGAACACTTTGCCTGGTCTGCCAGGAAACCCCTCTGATGCAGGACTCTTGAAGGCGGAAGAACAGCAAGCACTGGTTCCCACCATGACACTCTATCGCAGGCAGTACTGAACCAGTTGAGACTCTGTGACTCCCATCCACAAGATGATTTGTGAACTGGAGGGCCAGGGAGTAGTCAGCAAAAAAGACTCGTTCACCCTTCAAAAGCCCCATTTGGCCTGTGCATTAGTCTGGTGGAGAATGGAGATTGACAGTGGACTATCATGGCTTGAATGAAGTTACCCTACTGCTGAGTGCTACTCATACCAGATATGCTGGAACTTCAGTATGTACTCCACAACTAGGTAGAATAGTCCTTTCTGGAGTCTGGGGAGAGCCGAAGATGATTCTTGCAATCTGGAGTCAAGACTATAGAGCGTCTGAGGACAATTACACTCCAACAGAGGAGATTCTAACAGCATATGAAGGGGTTCAAGCTGCCTCAGAAGTGATTAGCGCAGAAGCACAGCTACTCCTAGCACCCGACTACCAGTGTTGAGGTGGATATTCAAAGGAGAAGTTCCCTCCATGCATCATGTGACGGATGCTACATGGAGCA